>JALBCR010003426.1:0-220000 GCA_030710515.1 Abscondita cerata | reverse complement strand
GTCTTCTTAATTGGTTTTCACTGTTAAATTAAATAACTGGTTCTCTGACTATTTTGAAGCTACATCTAGAGTTCACATCTTAGTCCATTATTATTTACAATATTTTTATTAATAATTTATGTTTTTTGTTTTTTGAAATATTTTTTTATGTTTGTGGATGATGTCAAATTAGCAATATCTGTAAAATCTATCGCTGACTGTCAGAAGTTATAAAATAGTTTATATGAGCTTTATTCTTGGTGTATATCCAAGTTTTATCTAAATAGATAAAATCAAAAATACCTTCTTGTTTGATTCTTATATAATGTTTTAAAATTGTATGCGTTTGAATATAACATCCGATATCTCCATCAAATCTCTTCTAGGGTTAAATCCTATATTGTTTCAAATGGTGTTCAATGAAGTTTCACACCTTTTAAAAAGTTCCACTGCTTCGAACTTTTACTTCAATAATTTCACGGTTATATAATGCGGCAACTCTATCAAACCTCTTCTAGGGTTAAGTCCTATATTTTTTCAAGTAGTGTTCAATAAAGTTTTGCATCCTTTAAAAAGTTCCTCTGTTTCAAGCTTTTGCTTCAATGATTTCACGGTTATGTGTTCACCTATGAATACAATATTTATAAATTTTTTTTAAGTTTTCATACTTACGTTTTTCATACACTTCACACATTGTATTTCTAATAGCACCATTTGTGAAATTATCAACATCCATTACAGGTCGTGAAACTTCCTTTTCAATTATGAACCAGCTACTACATCGTTAACTTTTCTGACTGCTCTATGTACCTACGGTAGATATACTACTCGGTAAAACAACATTAACTCCCGGACATTACGGGCCACCTGCATCATGCTCCTACTTGAAAAAAGCATTCAGGGAAGCTATCAACTCGAAATCACGATCTCTAACTCCTTTCCAAGTATATTAATAAAAAAAACTTAATTCGCAAAATAATGATATATTTGTTCTAACAAGAACATTTATAAATGTATAAAAAACGAGATCTGGCAAAGATGCCAAGGCCAACCAACATACTAAAGTAATTATTCTTATAAAATTTGGAATACATACACGCAAATAATTTTGTATAAACTAATATGGTACGGATTTTACGTCATACATCACGTGATATTTACCAACTTTTATTCCACGTTTACATTTCAATAACGTTTTTGATACTTACGGATAGTCCTATACACTCCATTCTATTATATAAATAAACTTACTAAAATGTAAATACTACAATCCCAAACTACAGGGTTTTCAAACTCAAATCGGCTCTATTGCTAACTTTGTTATTATTAGAGCTACAGGGTCGGTTGAATAAGTAAACTAGTAGCATTTGTTTTTCTCATCATTATGGTGAAAACAAAATAAATTTGAACATCGCGTTTGCGAATTATGTCAAATTTTTTCAAATGGGACACCCTGTATACAATATTCTCAATCGATAGGAAATTAAATACTAAACAGAAAGTGTCCCATTATTTTTTATCCTAAAGTCAAAAATGACAGAGCTATTGATGATTTTCCAAATAAGTTTTAAGTGGCTATGATTTTATAAACTTCATAAATGTCATCGGAAAACCGTTGGTTGAGGCGGTTCGAATCTTGGTCAAGGCAGACCCCTAAAAAAATTATTTCTTGATGGGGATAGATCAACCTACAAAATTTACGATGGCTATATCCAGCAGAAGTGGTAAATGAAATGACAAAAGAGGAATATCTATGAACCGAAAGGATATGGTTTATTTTAATATATTCTGTAACATTAACAGAAAAACTTAAATTAGATGCTCAAAAACGTCACAAGGAAATTAAATACTAAACAGAAAGTGTCCCATTATTTTTTATCTTAAAGTCAAAAATGACAGAGCTATTGATGATTTTCCAAATAAGTTTTAAGTGGCAATGATTTTATAAACTTCATAAAAGTCATCGGAAAACCGTTGGTCGAGGCGCTTTGAATCTTGGTCAAGGCAGACCCTTAAAAAATTATTTCTTGATGGGGATAAATCAACCTACAAAATTCACGATGGCTATATCCAGCAGAAGTGGTAAATGAAATGATAAAAGAGGAATATCTATGAACCGAAAGGATATGGTTTATTTTAATATATTCTGTGAACATTAACAGAAAAACTTAAATTAGATTTCAAAAACGTCACTCTCTTGTCCAAGCATTTTGAGCCAGCCTGTAATAGTTATTGTAACACTAGGCCAAAAACTGCCTTTTGCAAGTGTGAGCAGAATGTTGTGGCCGAGGCGAAGCCGAGGCCCCATAAGTGCGAATACTCAAAAAACAGTTCTAGACGTGTTCACACAAAATTTGTAGGTCGACAAATTTTAAATGTTTAAAATAGGTAAATCTTTTGTGTAAAATTTTGACACTAAAGAATATTTTTTTGTTGGTATTAGTCAAATTTGTTTTCTAATATTTAAATTCAAAATGTTTAAATTTGATAAGCCACAAATTGACTGTTCCAAATAGAACTTATATGCTCCAAAACTCAGGTAATAACCATGTTTAAATAAAAACGGTATTTAATTATAACCTACAATATTAAAAGTGTATTACACGAATACAATTTTTATGTTACATACTGCAAAATTTCCAACATACTCGGGCTTTACAATTTGTGCTTTAGTACAAACCCTTGAAAATTAGTGTGGTTATATTCCCTAGAAGGCTAGAAGATTATATTCTCAACAATTGTCAAATGTCATACGCGACGCAATGAACCTGCCCTTCGTGTTACCAAACATCAGTAAATTTTACCGGCCTAGCCGGTAATCAACGATTTTCCGTCCGATTTTGACGATTGTAAAGTTAGTGTTTTGGACGGAGGCCTAAAAACGCTTGTAGTGACTATAAACTGTTTACCAGTGAAACTTCAAATTGACATTTTAATCCTAATGACATTTATACTGTTACATGCTAAAACTACCCTAAAAGGCACGCAACGAAAATGCCCATTTAACTCAGCGGCGATGGGGTAGTTCGATCAAGAAAATCAGGAAGTTTCAAATATAAGAATAATGGTCTCTCACTTACCTTACGTCCAAATCGAGGTTACATAGTAGGTTGGTTGAGCGCCACCCTGTTTCGTAGATTTAATAACAACCCTTAAACAGGGAAAGAGGGTAGTCATTCGAAAATTCAAACTAATACTAAATATTTTAAACTGGGCTATATTGTGTTCAGTAAAGGTAAACAAGCAAGAACATAACAAGTTTTTAAAAATAAGAAAACGGAGTAAATAACCCGACGCTAAGGTTTATACAAAGGATAACTTATTGAATTACTTACTCGCGCGCGAATCTAATTAACCGCAACAGGAGATAAATTCAACGTGATTCAGAGTGAGCGAGCCGACAATCTGAATTTACTTTCTTTAAAATATCTATAAACAAAAACAAAAAAAACTAAGACCACGCACCCTAAACCACGTCTTACATTTGTTTTACTTAGTCTATGAACAATTCAAAATGGGAAAGCGTACAAAACAAAAACAACAACAAAAACAATACATACATACGGTGAAAAGCGTCTTCAAAATCTTCAACTTTCGGTCCAAGAAGGGTAGAAAAACGAAGCGTGTACTTACAGGTTCGTACTTTGCGAGATTGTATCCACAGGGGAGAAGATTGCTCCTTGACGGTGTCGATTTGTAATCACCTGTAGTTATCATACATAATAATCCGTGTATTTCACGTTTGGCACGACTCAAACTTCCATAACTCACACAGTGCCCGATAATTTTCATAAAGTCACAGAGATTTAATCCGCGAACGAATATTTTCCTTCAAAATCCTAGTTCTGTGACGCTAATTTCATCAGATTCCCGCTTACACACAAAAACTCGCTTTAATCGTACCCGTAAGTTAATTAAGATTAAAACTTAAGTCCAAAACCGAACAGTCTTCACGTACGGCGTCACACTTGGTGAAATTTTTATCCGCCAGCAACGAAGTTTCCGAATTCGACTTTACATAATCATCCGCTCACAAACATATCTTATAATTACTCGATCCTTGCAAAAGGAGAAAAATAAAATCTGCCGGTTCTCTAGGAACTTCTTAACTGTCCAACTGCCAGTTACTTAATACCCTTAATTTTTACATCACACAATTTGTTACCCCTCTCGATTCTCAATGGCCAATCAAAAATTAATTGCATGCAAATTTTTATCAATTAAACGTCGCTCAACTTCCAAACCCAACGGATATGATTCAGCAATTCCCAAGAGAAACAAAACTATCAAGTATTCTCTTTTGTTTTAAAGAAAAATCCCAACATTATGAGCTCGAATTAAATCCAAGGTAATAAACAACTTGCAATTTTTACAATAGCTTTTCTGAGAAGGCTCACTGATAACGCACAGGAAACATGAAGAACTAAACTTTTAATGGATAAGAGAATCGAATTACACCAAGCAGCTGCCATAATTTCTGCGAAATGTTTTATCAAAGCAAAATAAATTTTGTTTACGACGTGAGATTGAAGGAAAAATACAGTTGCAGTACATAATCACCTTACGCAAATTTTTCTTAATGATCGCCATCGAAAAATTCGAAACAAAATCTGCCAATGACTCGAAGTTTTAGCTTAAATTTTCACGTGTGAAAAGATACCCTATTGATTGACATAACACAAAATTGTATTCAGAACATTCTCTAAAATTTTATACTCTAGAAGTCGCAAGATTCGTAAAATCAACTCGAAATTCAAAAGGACGTAACAATACAACAAACGATTGTAGTTTATAAAATCACAGCCACTTTCATCTTATTTAAAAAATCATCAATAGCTCTGTCATTTTTGACTTTAGAATAAAAAATAATGGGACACTTTTTGTTCAGTATTCAATTTCGATTAATAATATTGTGTACAGAAAATTTGAAAAAATGAAACAATTTGACATAACTCGCGAACGCGATGTTCGATTTTTATTCTGTTTTTATTATAATGATGACAGTAACAAATACTACTAGTTTACCTATTAACCGACCATGTAGTTCTAATAATAACAAAGTTAGCAATAGTGCCGACTTAAGTTTGAAAAACCCTGTATACTTAAGATACTTCTTAGAAAGAATATTAAAAGACGTTTAATTAACATATACAATAAACAGTAGAGATTTCCGTGTTTTAACAAGGATTTTTTGTTTCATATAATATAAACCCATAGTTTTTAAACTTGTTATCTTTACATCCAATCAGAATGTTTAATTGAAAAAGATACTTTTTGTGGAATAGAATTGTTTGTAATTGTTTATAATTTTTAGTTCAATATTTAAAATTTTGTACGTTTTCACTATTTTGTTGTAGTCTTTAAGCAAACAAACAAAACTTTGTTTATTTTGAATTTATGAAGCGTAAAACTATTGCATAGTTACTAAAAGATTATTGCATTGCGGTACAGACTATGTAGGTATGGTAGGTGTGTTTTTTTGTATCTTTTGAAATAACCACGTTTTTGTTTAATCGTTTTTTAAGGTGCGTTTCTTTATGTAAAATAAATGACAAATTTTTTGCATTTAACATTAGGACGTGTACACATGAAATCAAACGATTTGTAGTAGTATATTATGAAATATTGTATTAGTTTATGCAACAACTAGTAACCAAACCCATTTGAAAATGGGCCTAATTTAGACAAACCTGAAACACAAGACGTGAGGTCACTGCTCCAGGTAAGAGGTCAAAGGCCAGGTCAACTTATGACCCCGCCTAAAATCAGCACCAGGACCTCCTGAACAATTTGACGTATCGATCTCCGAAATCGGTTCAGTGGTTTCGGAGGAGAAGACGATCAAACAGACACACAGACAAACAGGGCCACGATTTTATGTGTGTGATTGTCATCTAATTTAAATTCGCATTTAAAAAGCAGCGATTAAATCTAATTTTCAAACTTCTCTTTAAGGATTCTGAGATAATGCAATTCGTTCGTGCAGAAAGAACGAAATCGTATTTTAAAGCGAAAAACTAATACGGCAATAAAAATTGATTTTAATTATGTTCAGGATTTTCATTAACTTCATTAATTTTATGTGCAATTCTATTTTAAAGTTCTTAAACATTATTAACTGGGGTGTGGTGAATGGTTTTTTCACAAATGGTTAAATGAAGAAATCGCAAGATCGCAAGATCTAGGTGAAATGTTTTCCGTATTATTATTTATCATCTTAGAACCGGTTGCATAATAGTACATTAAAAAACATGTTTCATAATAAGAGTTCTTAAAGTATGAGTGCTATAAGAACGCTTTATGAAACACGTTTTTTATACAATTTTTTCTATTGAGGTAATTTAAACAATTATTTCGTTTAAACTTAAATACATGTTAGGTAACTAAGCTATTGGGGATTTTTAGTGTGGTAACACTGGTAGATTTTCAAATGTTTAAATTGAAATTTTATTTGTCAATAATTTTGTGCAATTTAAAAATAAATTTTGAAGGTTTTAATTAAAAATGAGCGACGAACAATTTCAATGCACACCACCAGAATTGCGTACACTTGCAGAAGGTGCAATAGATAAATTGATTCCTGAAAAATCTAAAGGTGCGTACGAAAAAGAATTTAAAAAATTTATGCAGCGGACAGAAGAAAACAAAGTTAATACAATAACTGAAAATGTATTAATAGCATATTTTCAAACATTAAGTACTACAAATAAAAGTTCTACGCTATGGACAAAGTATTCAATGTTACGAACAATGCTGAATATTCGACATAACATTGACATCACAAAATTTTTCAAATTAATCGCTTTGTTAAAGAGATTGCTGATGGGTATCAACCTAAAAAATCAAAAATTTTTAAAGGTTTATTAATTATTTATTACGCCACAAACTTTTATAAGAATCTATTATTTCAGGTTGTGTTGATAATGGGATATTCTGGTGATTGCAGAAGGGAAGAGCTTGTAAACATGCTGCTTGATGACATCCAGTATAAATCAGATAGCATTTTTGTTTCAGTCTCTAAAACAAAAACTAATGTCCCGTGATTATTTGCGGTGACGGACAAATTTTGGATGGACTTGATTAAAAATATGCCGCACTGAGACCAATTCACAAGTCATCACTTTCTTTGTGAATACCAAGGATAACATATTGTATAAATAAGATGGGCAAATCGAAGATTATAGAGTTCCTCAAGTTCCAATCCGAACTGTTTTTGGACACTGTTTTAGACTTCTTCAGCATCCCATTTGGCGAATAAAGGTGGTGATTTAATTACCATTAAACAACATGGAGGTTGGAAATCCTCAAGTGTAGCAGAAGGGTACATTGAATCTTCATTAAAAAAGAAAGTCGATGTTACTCAAATGTTATCGGGATCATCAGGTCAACCAGGGACTTCCTCTTCAAGGGATGGTGTGTCATTAGGCCAGCCATGGGTTTCGTCTCCAAGGGCCGGTGCTTCATTGGATCAGTCAGGAGCTTCCTCTTCAAGGGAAGGTGTAATTGAAACAATTACAGAAGAAACTGCTTCAAATAGTAGGGTGCAGCACACCTACCAGAATATTCCTGGAGTTAGAGGAATAAATATTAATACAGGGAAAATTGTAATATTACAGTTACCTTTAATAATTGCACCTTTGATAAGGATGTCATTGACTAATTAGTCAATGAGGATAGTCTAATAAAATAAATTATGTAGTTAAATTACTCATATCGTTTCTATATTATTTTTATATCGACTAATAATTACCAGGTTATAGTTTAAATCAATGTACCTAGGTATTTTAGTGGAAATCACTATGTTCATGTTCAACCTGAATCTACAAATGTCTTCACCTTCACCTTTCACCATAATCATAGGGTCTTTGTTTATCTATGATCATAGGTAACAGACCATAATCACATAACTTGCTCATAATTCAGTATTCATATTCACATAACTACTGCGCATACGCAAATTTGAAATTCATGTTTTACCTTTACGTTTTTAGATCAAATTTTAAAAGTTGACCAAATTTAGAAATTTTTGATTATTGTATTTTAACGTACTATTTAACAGCCAGACAATTGTAAAAATAAGATAACCCATAGTGATGAATCTGGTATTTTTTTTAGAAGTATTTCTTTTCACGTGAAACTTAAATTACTCGGTTACAACTGCTTAAATTCATGCAGTTGTTTCGAATGGGTATTAATCAATGAATGGTATTAATAGGCAAATCTTATTGTGTTATATTGGTCCTACGATCCTAAGAAGTTGTACACCTAACAATATTTCAACTTCAACGGCATGGAAAGAAGCCTCAATATAATTATGTGGATTATCGACTGACCACATGTAGTTCTGTACATTTATCACTAACTTGATACTCCATTTTTGCCAAATAATTTAAATCGGGAACATCAAACCCAAGCAACTAATGTTTTCTTTGAGTGTAAATTTTGTGCAGTAGTAAAGAATGTAATTAACTATTTGCAGTGGATGTTTAGTGTTTATTTGTTTAAATACATAATAGAATATGGGGAAGACACATAAGACAGCATACGTATATTTTATTGACAACTGGTTACGTTACACATTGTGGAGTCTACGATGTCGACACCATCTGATTAAAAATAATCAATTGTTGATTGATCTGTAAAAATATTGAAATTTTCAAAATGTGTATAAATAAATTTGGTTATTCTTACCACACAATATGTGCTGTTACCGTATTTATAAGTTAATATTATCTTAAGAAGTACTTCACAGTTTTAACTAGTTTTGACAGTTTTTAAATAACTGACATTAAACATTTTTCCAATGTCAGGGTTAACAACTGTTACTAAAAAAAATTACCAGAAACAGTGTCTTAGGGAGCTCTATAAGCAACCTGTTTTTCATCGTTTCGATACTATAATTATGCCATTAAAACACCGAAATAGAAAAAAATTGATTTTATCTTGGATAACATTCTCCCGAATTAAAACATTATCCAGGATAACGGCGCATGTACGTTGCATAAAGATAATTCAGAATTTTGCCACGATAGATTTTCAAAATCTGATAATCAGGGAAGTTGGCATTCAATAATGTCAAAGTACTGTCAAACCATTGTGGTGACGTTTCAAACTGATAACGGTGTTTTTGTTTTAAAATGCAAAGTTCTGCTACAAGAAGACCAGAAACCGCGAATTTTACCCCAAATGGCACCAAAATATTGGTCTCTCTTGTCCAGAAGCACCGGGAAGAGTTTGCATGTAATAAAACGGATATAAAAAAATTTCTCTATTACTTAAATGAAAACAAGAAACCTTCAAGATTGGAGCATAATCGCCATTTTTTTAAATAATATTTCATAATACGGTAATCAGATAGAAGAAATATATACATTAAAAAAATAGGTGCAAGAACTGATCCCTGTGGAAGACCATTATTTATAAATCTAAATTTACTGCTTTTATCTTTAACAAAAATTCGAATTCCAATACATAACATATTTTCAATAAAAGAATTAATTTTGGAACAAGGAATAACGTTAAATCATTTAAAAAGTAAACCCTTTTTTTACACGGTATCGTATACAGCAGTTAAGTCTGAAAAGGCAACTCCAGTTTTAAGTTCCTTCTGAAATCCAGCTTTTTATATGCGTTATTAATACCAATACTTCATCACAACAACTTCTACCGTAACGAAATATTGCTTGTTCAATTGGTAATTTCTGTTCGATTAATAGATTACTTCATTGAAAAATCAATCTTTCCAAAATCTTACAAATTACACTTAGCAAACTTATTGGACGATAAGAAGTGTGGTCTGTAGGAGGTTTATTTTCTTTTAAAATTGCCACGATTTTACATTTCTTTAAATCTGTTGGTAACCTACCTGTATTATAAATATCATTGGCCTCTTCAAAGAGTAATTTGCCAAATTTTTCAGAAATTCTGCAACTTTCTTTGATTTTGTCTTTTTTAATGCACGTTGTAGTTCTTCTACAGTAAAAGGTATCACATCTCGATAGGTGTAGATTTTCTTTTCATTTGTAAACACTTTTTCATCTTTGTGATAATCGATTTTTTTACTTTTATTGAGTTTGAAACATTAACGAACTGTGAAGCAACATAATTTGAAAAAATTTTAGTTTTCGTTTTAGCAGATTGATTTGCAGAACCTAATTTATTTATTAAAAGTACCCAGCTTTTTCGACTTGAATGTGTGAAATTTATATTTTCCATTAATGAATTCTATTTCTCTTTTCTTCCATTATTTAGAGATGATAGTACAGCATCCCCGGTTTCTTTATTTGGATTTTCTTAGATATAGTTTGCACAATCTGTTTGTTTCAGTCGTTGACCAACATGGGACATTTTCCCAATATGAACAGCTTTAATAAATTTGTAGTGAGCTGTATAAACAATTATCTAGTAGAGTCGAATTCACCGGGTTTTAGGTATGACTCATCGCTACAAATTGTATGGATCAATCCAGGCTCGTATGTCGTAACTAATAAATAATTCCTACTGTAAATTTTTGTGTAATCTGTCAATTCAGTTTGATCAGCTGTTTCAAACCAATTAAAATAATCATAAATATGTTTTTGACCAGAAATATTCTGATTTTCTCTTCATTTTTTAAATTGTGTCATTGAATAAAGGTTGTGGGAAGTTATAATATATTTGTACAGTTGGAAATGTTACATTAATTTATGCGAACAAGATGTCCACGTATAAAACTTCTTAAAATAATTTTACTTAAGTGTTAAATGCAACGTTTAGTTTTGAGCTACCTATTTAACTGAAATTTAACAATTTTTTTGATTTAAATACAGTTTTTATCAATCATCATAAAAACTAATTTAAAAAGGATCCGATCTAATCAGATTCATCTGCCCCATATTCCGAACTTGAACTTTGATTACAACCTATACTAATAATTAAGGGTTCCACAAGTTCAAACCGCTGCTCAATATCCCACCACTTCTTCATTTCTTTTCAGCATGTTGAATGCATTTCGTCCAATATGTACCATCTATTCTTTCGAGGGATTGTTTCCACACTTCTCGTACATGTTCATCGGTGTACTGTGAATTCAACTCTCCAATTTTTTTATTATAGTGCTCCTTGCAATTAGCCCAAATTAATTCGATTGGTTTAAACTGGCAATGATACGGAGGTAATCTTAATATCTTATGGCCATTTCTAGTGCAAGCTCATCTATTTCATAAATTTTCGGTTTTGGATTTTGTTAACTAATTGTAAAAGTTCTCGTTTTAACATTTTTTGATCATGCATTACATTATGCTTTAATAAAATGTACACAAATCATGTTTGGTCGAGGAAGCATTGGGTATTTTTCTTTTAGTGTTGAATGGTAACTGGCGTTGTCTAATATAATTAAACTAGGTTTTGTTAAATTTGGTATCAAATCATTTTCAAACAATTTCTTAAACAAATCTCCACACATGTCACCATGATAATCTTCTTTTGGGGATTTAGATGAAAATAGAAGTGAAGCATTAGAAATAAAGCTGTTCCTGTTTCCTGCATGTACAACAATAAACCTAAAACCAAATTTTAATTTATTAGTTGTAAGTATAAAATCAGGGTCAAACCTTTTGCCTTCTCCAAGTGACTTTTCTTTATGCTTTGTTTAGAAGCCTCATACCGACTCCTTTTTGGTGAACCTCTACTAAATATCTAAGTTTCATCCATATATACAGGGTCATGCAATGCAAGATCCTTCTCAGTAAAATATTCTCATAAAATCTAACACGACTTGCTGCAATGTGGTTTTATTCAAATAAACCACGTCTGCCATCATCAAGTTTAAAGGAAAATCCAATATTTTGTAAGAGTTTTGTTAATCCACTTTTGCTAAAGTTGAATACACGAGCGGTAGCAATTTCATGTTGCAATGTTGCAACAGTAACATGTTGCCCTATATTATTCATAATTACTTATAAAAAAAAATAATTTGAGCAATACTTAAGATTATTATGCATATTATAAATTGTACGTTTAACCACATCTTTCACGAAGTTATCAACCTCACAAGACTTTGACTTCCTACGTTTTTGTTTTGCCACTACAGGTTCTTCGTTCTCCTTCACTTCATTTCTTTTTTAATCAAAGATCCAGTATTTATGTTAACGCCACATGCTTCTGCAGTTCGCTATAATGAATCAAGCCATAAGATGAAATAGTATTTTTAATTCATAAAATACCTGCATAACTGACGTAAAGGCAACAATACAGCATCGTTGTCACGTTCTCGCATAAAATAGTCCATTACTTTCATAATGCCTGCTTCGGTTTCCAATTTCTTTGGCATTGCAACTATTCCTATGCTATCATAATAATCATTCATTTATTGTTAATATCATGTACTTACTTAATCTGCCTAGATATAATAATTGATTAGTATTGAAAAATACTGATTTAATTAAAGGAAAGATGAAAAATTCGAAAACAGTGTGCAACTTGAAGTACGAATGTAAGGTTATGACAATGTAAACAAAGAAAATTATTCGACGTACGTTTTCTTGTTTGCACATAAAACAAACGGCACGACATACGTTTCTCAATTGCATTTTGCTGATATTTTGATTTACAGAAACAGAAAACTGTGTCACGTCGATTATCATAGTTTACTGCAATGAGTCATACCTAAAACCCGGTGAATCCGACTATAATAGAGTGTATGAAAATTGACAAGATATTAATACATTTCGGGAAAAATATAGTTTTACCCAATAAAATAAATAGAAAGGAAAGAAAAACATATGACAATTGGTATTAGCAATTATCTTCTGGCTCAAAATTTCCTGAAAAAAAAACTTGTGGCTACGCTAAAAAGAAACAAGCGAGAAATTCCTACTAAATAAGAATCGACCAGTTCTTTCATTAAATTTTGCTTACCAAAAAGACTACTTTAGTTTCATTCCGCGCAAAAAAAGACCAAAGCCGTAATGGTAATATCTACGATTTATGACAATGATGCCGTGATAGATTCAGATACTCTGAAACTCACATTATCGTGTTATAAATACAATTCAATAAAGTAGGTATCTATACAGTAGACAAGAAAATTGAAAATTGTATTGTTCGAAGAAGAATCAGAAGAAGGCCTTTAGTTTTGTGTTTCCAGATAATGAACTTTATTGACTTAAAAATCCTAACATAGTGTATAGATTTTTAAGGAATAGATTCAGATACTCTGAAACTCACTTTATCGTGTTATAAATACAATTCAATAAAGTAGGTATCTATACAGTAGACAAGAAAATTGAAAATTGTATTGTTCGAAGAAGAATCAGAAGAAGGCCTTTAGATTTGTGTTTCCAGATAATGAACATTATTGACTTAAAAATCCTAACATAGTGTATAGATTTTTTAAGGAATAGATTCAGATACTCTGAAGCTCACATTATCGTGTTATAAATACAATTCAATAAAGTAGGTATCTATACAGTAACAAGAAAATGAAAATTGTATTGTTTGAAGAAGAATCAGAAGAAGGCCTTTTAGATTTGTGTTTCCAGATAATGAACATTATTGACTTAAAAATCCTAACATAGTGTATAGATTTTTTAAGGAATAGATTCAGATACTCTGAAGCTCACATTATCGTGTTATAAATACAATTCAATAAAGTAGGTATCTATACAGTAGACAAGAAAATTGAAAATTGTATTGTTCGAAGAAGATCAGAAGAAGGCCTTTAGATTTGTGTTTCCAGATAATGAACATTATTGACTTAAAAATCCTAACATAGTGTATAGATTTTTTAAGGAATAGATTCAGATACTCTGAAGCTCACATTATCGTGTTATAAATACTATTCAATAAAGTAGGTATCTATACAGTAGACAAGAAAATTGAAAATTGTATTGTTCGAAGAAGAATCAGAAGAAGGCCTTTAGTTTTGTGTTTCCAGATAATAAACATTATTGACTTAAAAATCCTAACATAGTGTATAGACTTTTTAAGGAATAGATTCAGATACTCTGAAGCTCACATTATCGTGTTATAAATACTATTCAATAAAGTAGGTATCTATACAGTAGACAAGAAAATTGAAAATTGTATTGTTCGAAGAAGAATCAGAAGAAGGCCTTTAGTTTTGTGTTTCCAGATAATGAACATTATTGACTTAAAAATCCTAACATAGTGTATAGATTTTTAAGGAATAGATTCAGATACTCTGAAGCTCACATTATCGTGTTATAAATACTATTCAATAAAGTAGGTATCTATACAGTAGACAAGAAAATTGAAAATTGTATTGTTCGAAGAAGAATCAGAAGAAGGCCTTTAGTTTTGTGTTTCCAGATAATAAACATTATTGACTTAAAAATCCTAACATAGTGTATAGACTTTTTAAGGAATAGATTCAGATACTCTGAAGCTCACATTATCGTGTTATAAATACTATTCAATAAAGTAGGTATCTATACAGTAGACAAGAAAATTGAAAATTGTATTGTTCGAAGAAGAATCAGAAGAAGGCTTTAGTTTTGTGTTTCCAGATAATGAACATTATTGACTTAAAATCTAACATAGTGTATAGATTTTTAAGGAATAGATTCAGATACTCTGAAGCTCACATTATCGTGTTATAAATACTATTCAATAAAGTAGGTATCTATACAGTAGACAAGAAAATTGAAAATTGTATTGTTCGAAGAAGAATCAGAAGAAGGCCTTTAGATTTGTGTTTCCAGATAATAAACATTATTGACTTAAAAATCCTAACATAGTGTATAGATTTTTTAAGGAATAGATTCAGATACTCTGAAGCTCACATTATCGTGTTATAAATACAATTCAATAAAGTAGGTATCTATACAGTAGACAAGAAAATTGAAAATTGTATTGTTCGAAGAAGAATCAGAAGAAGGCCTTTAGTTTTGTGTTTCCAGATAATGAACATTATTGACTTAAAAATCCTAACATAGTGTATAGATTTTTAAGGAATAGATTCAGATACTCTGAAGCTCACATTATCGTGTTATAAATACAATTCAATAAAGTAGGTATCTATACAGTAGACAAGAAAATTGAAAATTGTATTGTTCGAAGAAGAATCAGAAGAAGGCCTTTAGTTTTGTGTTTCCAGATAATGAACATTATTGACTTAAAAATCCTAACATAGTGTATAGATTTTTAAGGAATAGATTCAGATACTCTGAAGCTCACATTATCGTGTTATAAATACAATTCAATAAAGTAGGTATCTATACAGTAGACAAGAAAATTGAAAATTGTATTGTTCGAAGAAGAATCAGAAGAAGGCCTTTAGTTTTGTGTTTCCAGATAATGAACATTATTGACTTAAAAATCCTAACATAGTGTATAGATTTTTTAAGGAATAGATTCAGATACTCTGAAGCTCACATTATCGTGTTATAAATACAATTCAATAAAGTAGGTATCTATACAGTAGAGAAGAAAATTGAAAATTGTATTGTTCGAAGAAGAATCAGAAGAAGGCCTTTAGATTTGTGTTTCCAGATAATGAACATTATTGACTTAAAAATCCTAACATAGTGTATAGATTTTTAAGGAATAGATTCAGATACTCTGAAGCTCACATTATCGTGTTATAAATACAATTCAATAAAGTAGGTATCTATACAGTATACAAGAAAATTGAAAATTGTATTGTTCGAAGAAGAATCAGAAGAAGGCCTTTAGTTTTGTGTTTCCAGATAATGAACATTATTGACTTAAAAATCCTAACATAGTGTATAGATTTTTTAAGGAATAGATTCAGATACTCTGAAGCTCACATTATCGTGTTATAAATACAATTCAATAAAGTAGGTATCTGTACAGTAGACAAGAAAATTGAAAATTGTATAGTTCGAAGAAGAATCAGAAGAAGGCCTTTAGTTTTGTGTTTCCAAATAATAAACATTATTGACTTAAAAATCCTAACATAGTGTATAGATTTTTTAAGGAAATGAGCTTTTTTAAAAACCTTTTTCTTAAAAAAACCTCATTTACAGGTGGAGGTCAATTATCTTCTCTTGTTGATATATAACTTTTTCAAACAAATAGAGAAATAATAGGAAAGTACAAGATCAAACATCAAGTAAAGTAAGAGGAAAATGTTCATTATGTTGGGGAAATACTATATTGAAAAAGAAGGATCACAATGACATTTTTATCTTCCAATGGGTTAATTATAAGAAAGGTTTGTGCTTCGGTACTCATTTAGGCGGAGCAAAAAACAACTACGGCCCTAGTTTAAACTTTCCAAGTTCGCAGTGCTGCTAAATTTTGGCCGATAAAACAAATCTTATTTGAATGTGTAAAAATTCTAGTTTTTTGAGTGTTATATGCGTTTGTTTCATAAAAATCATGTTGATACACTAACAAGTCTTACTATGAACCGACAATAAAAAACTTTCTTGAAGATCAAACCTCAAGATCAAGATAATTTTTAAAAACAAAGATTGACAGACAGTTTTTCTTGTATAATGCAATAGCTTTTGTTATACGTTATATTATACTAAATTAAGCAATGAGCATGCAAGTTGCTCGTGTCTTAATAGTCATTACATGGGAATTGCATACACTATTTCTACGACCCCATATGTTAAATTGAAACGCTAATTTTATAATTGAGCACTACTACAATAGTTACGAATTGTCAAATTTGCTAAATTTATGTTTGACTTTTAGCCACGGCACCAGTCGATAAGTGCAATAGACAACAGTGTATTTCTATTGGTTCTGAATTCGTATCCTACTGATGGAACATTTTATAATTACGTAATGTCGCAATTCTATTGGTTCTAAATCTGTATCGTAATAAAAATTTGTATCGTAATGAGTTTCAATAGAGTACCGATTGTAAAACTCTAATATGCAGGAGTAGAAAAATGAAATTGGGTTACTTGTTATAAGTGTGAGAATTTATCTCCATCTATGTTCTACAGATAAATGTTAAGTTTAAACTTATTGAACTGGATAATCATACCTACACTTACGACTTCGAATTTACTAAGTGTGATTGTAAACTTCCAAGATTGAATTGAATTTAATTTATACCCATGATGTGTTCCAAAAGATAAAGAGAAGAAAAAGACACGTAAACCTGAGTTTACAACATTCATTTAATGAGGTTTTTAGAAATGGAAAGTGGAACCGATATCTATTATGTTTGGGTACATACATATTATAAATTAAAGTTAGCTGTTGGATGACGAATTAACGAAATAAAACAACTAAATTGCGTATTACATCAGCATTTTTACTGTTGTTCAGTGCGATTTGAACGAAATCGCACAAAATAGATTTATATTTCACTTTTATCACATGCGTGTTGAGTTGGTTCTAAAAGATAACAGCACAATGTGAGAAAATTCTTTTTAGATTCAAACAGTTGAAATTGTAAACCCATCGTCTTATCAATCGATCAAGCTCAAACTTACGCAATAAATTGTGGAAGCTACATACGTTTGAAATCTAGTCCGACTTGCTGGTATGTAAACTTTGCTTATGTTTCCAAGTTGTTATATACTAGTGGAAAACAATTTTATTCTAAGTTTCATTAAATTGTAAACTTTATTCGTTTAATACTACAATTGTTTCATCTGATATTTTACATTATTTGCATTCATAAGATTTCTGTGTATGCAATGTTATTCGCAATATACGTTACAATTACGATACATAATGTGGCGCTAGTACTTAATATTTTTAAACATTTTAACAATGTGTTTGGATATCTTTTAAAAGTAGCCGTACTCGGAGTGCTCAACCGTTCCAGGGCAAAATGAATTATGCACTATATATTTTTTACAACTCAATAACGAATCATCAAAACAAGTTTTTAGTATTGAACATTGAGTTGTAAGAAATGAGGAATCCACGGCCGGAGTCATTATTAAACTAGCTAATACCCTTTCACCCAATGACTGGTTTTTCTTTGACAAAATTACATTCCAGCAATCCGACACTTCATTAAAATTATCTTCGGAAGTCCATTGTAAGAAATTTCAATCTCTTTCGTCCAAGTCACTCAGACCTATCACATCTTCAACTGTTTGACCTCAAAAAACTGTTATCAATTTATCTAATCACAAACTGAACTTTGCACAACAATATGTTCTTCAAAAGCTTAAATTTTGCTATCGCACGTAAACATATTCCTCAAAATCATCTGTGCTGTAGAATCTTCGATTAGAACTCTTCCTCGTCATATTGCTGATCCGATTTGAATCCAGACTACAAAAATTTTGCAAATCATCTAAAGTTTTCAAAGCTAACATTTCCAAGTCAGCAAAAATAGCTGTACAAGATCTTCGAAAGAACCCCGACATCATTATTTTTCTAGCAGATAAAGGTAACGTTACCGTCATCCAGCATACGGCCATCTATGTTGAAAAATTACCACGTGATCCTATCTCTAGGATCGAACACGAAGTTATTCAAATCATCAAATCTTCTAATCTACCTCTCGAGTCCGAGCCACAACTTGTCCCTTCTACTTCCAAATCTCCTAGTTTATATGGTCTTCCTAAAATTCACCAACAAGGTGTACCTCTTCGGCTCATTGTTAGTACAATTCAATCTCCTACTTATAAACTAGCCAAATTTCTTGCAGGTAAAACATCTTCACATATTTTAAACTCGCACGATTTCATTCAACGTTAATTGATTTAAAAGTATATCATGATGAACTCCTTGTTAGTTTCAATGTTACTTCATTGTTTACAAAAGTTCTAGTTAAAGATTCTCTCGCAATTATGGAACAAATATTATCTCAACATGGTAAAGATGTAGGATTGATACCCCTCATACAAAAGTGTCTTTTGTCCACTTATTTTCAATTCTGTAATATCTTTTACAAACAAGTTTTGGGTCCTCCTATGAGATCCCCTTTATCTCCTGTTGTCGCCAACATTTTTATGGAAGTCTTTGAAACCAATGCCTTGGAAACTTCGACGTTAAAACGTAAAGTATGGTTAAGGTATGTTGATGATACATTCATCATTTGGCTCCATGGTCACCGTTCTTTAGATATGTTTCTTGACTATTTCAATAATCAACATAATGACATCCAGTTCCCTATGGAAATTGAAGAAAGTCATCGTTTTCCTTTCATTGACTTATACTTGTCACCCGGAAACCACAAATACTTACATGGCTCCTCACGCCATCATCCTGCTCAAAAAAGGTCTGTTGTTAAATATGTAGTTTTTTGAGCATTTTCTATATGCCAACCCGACAATCTCAATTTGAAATGCGTCATCTAACTCATACTCTCATTAAACGTCACTCCTATTGTCAAAGTTTCTTCTACCACTTCAGAAACAATTCCAGCCTTTCTCCCTTACATTCACAAGGTTACTGATCGAATAGACAAACAGCATTAAACCTATTTTTACATCTTCTAACAAAATCTTACAAGTTTTACCTTTTCCTAAGGATAAGTTTCCGACTCTTTCTTTTTAAGGTGTATATAGTATTCTTTGTTCATGTGGTTTAGTGTACATAAGTGAAAATGTTTATATTAAAACACGGTTCCAAGTCTGCCGTGGATGAGCATTATTTGATACTGGTCACAAAATAGATTTTGATAATTCCGCTTCGATTGTTAAATCTTCTTTCTTTTTCAAGTAAAATTAGGAGAGCATCCGTACAATTTCAATCGGGACCGTGGTTCGAACTTTTACCTTTATGGATTCCCATCGTTAACCCCCTCTCTTATTTCGAACCAAACAAGCGTCGAAGTTAACCACTTGTGACGCTGTCTTTTCTATTTATACTGAGGTATTTTCCTAATTACTCAAACTTCTTTTAGTTTAAAATCTGGCTTGGTCGACAAGTTGATTACTTGACTTTAGATGTCTACCTTGAAGTTTATCTTGATTTTTTCAAGTTTTTCGCCCTGAAGAAGCACCTTAGATCTCAAAACGTTGGCAACTACGATTACCTTTTCGACACGGTCCAATCTATAACTATATCTGTGCATTTCACCAGCAATTGCAAACAAAATTATTTTTGGATTATACAGGGTGTGCCGATATTTTGCGTACATAGAGCTACTGTAGATTTCTAGGACTAAAATATGCCAATTTAACTTAAATTAATTTAGTCCAAAAGTTGATAGTTTCCGAAATATAGAGCGTCAAACTTTATTTGAATATTTTTATACTGCAACTTCTTCTGGTCCAAAAAGGTATACTTAATAAATGTCGTTCTGGGCAAAAATTTCTGAGATAATTGAATTTAACGACTTTGTGTACAAATTGAACGTTCTAACAACGTTGAAACGTTCTAAGAACGTGCCTGAATGCTTCAGAAAAGACCAAACATTTATTTAAAAAATGGTTTATTTAAATTTTGATGTAATTGAAATTTGATAAGTTTTTACTTCCTATAATGCACCAGTGGTTACTGCCGATTAGAACTCGATTTTTTAGAACTTGATTAAATGAACAAAATGCTTTAGGAAATCAGCTCCGATGATTATGGTTGAAACTTGAGCGATGATAAATGGCTAAGAAAAATCTCTTCCTAATCGTCCGATTTTTAATTTATTCAGTCGTTGTCCAACATTTGGAATTGGTGGGCCATTTACTGCGAAATAGATAGGTATAATTTGGTTTCTTTTTTTTATCTGCTATTGTTGGGGGAACAATAGAAAGATCAGATTCAATGTCATCAAAAAAGTTTACTTGTACGTCAATTGGAGATAAAAAGGCGGCTGTTACCAAGATGTAACATCTCGTCGGCGGTTGACGAGCTATAGTATTTAAATATTTTTCTGTAAGAAGGTTAACGAGAACAATTTTGTCGACAGATGTGTAATCAGTTTCATAAGTCGATTCTTTGACTATTATAGCCAACTAAGTGTTGGCATAAATAACAATTCCGTATCGCCTCTTCAGGAGTGACCGAACTCGAGTGTAAGTTCTCTATTGTAGAAATGCGCGCTGTCGACTATATTTCCTACAGGAGGGCACATCATATACGATTAATAAGTGTTACGACATCTAGTGTTGTCTCGTACTATAGTAACATGCCCGAAACTGCATTTGCATTAAATTATTGTTAATGAGGGTTATTGATAATTGCATGAGGTGTTGAAATGAGGGGTCGTTTAGGGAACCAAGGATATTACCTGTCTCTGCACTTTGGTATCCTTTCTTCATATTTTATTTTGCCTTGCTCTTCCCTGCCCGTGCTTTTATTTTCTTAACTTTTATTTTCTCTCCCACTACATAACCCATCGCTTTTCTATCCAATCTTAACGTCCACCTAATACTTTGCTTGAACTCTTTCCTACTTCTTTCACCTTCAAATCTCCTCTACATACATTATTACACTTTTAACTAGTTTTTAGATATGCTATTTGTTTTTCCAACTCTTTTCAAAAACTATTTCTGTTACTCTATAAGCCCTACTTCCTAGTCATCTTTTTGCAAATTCTTCAATATACACCTCCTCTTTATTATATGTTGTCGTCTCCCCAGGTATTTCCATGTGTTAACACTTTTTATTTCTTTCTTCTCTTTCTTCTTTCTCCTTCTTTTCTTTGAAATACTATTTTCTTCACATTTGCTATTACCTATTTTTTCAACTATTTTTTCACTTCTTCTATTGCCCTTTAGATTTGGTGTTGTTGTCGTTTGAGAAAAAATATTAATAGGTTTTTATAGATAAAAATGCGGGTAGGAGCACTTTTTGTCTAGAAAATGGATGGAGACGTGGTTCCTTCAGAACTTGTCGTTCTGTCATTTGGTTTACAAGTAATCGGGTGTTATAACTTACTATTAACATCCTCTATAGATAGGAATAGTAAAGGAAAGGCCTAAGAATAAAAATTCGTTAAAACAAATTTAGAGAAAAAATTTAAAACAGTTTATTTTTTGAAACACGTTTTGTTTGTCGGCCGAAATTATACGTTTATTTTATTTATATTGTGTGTTTTAAGTTTTGTAGTTATGAAATTGAGGAAGTTTCTTAATTGGCACTATAGTAAAGTAAGATTTCTAAAACTAACAATGATGAATCGAGATAAAACTCTCTGATCAGACTTCAAAAGTTGATAATCTAATTTTGCCAGGACGCCTATGTACTAGGAAAGATTTTCTTTACTTAGTTATCATAACATTCAAGAACGACAATGAAATGTAGTTTCAAAATTGTCCGAGGCATTCACAAGTAGTTCATGTTTGATATGCAAAATCCACACTCTGTCTCTTCTTTGCTATTACTAAGAATATCTGCGGACTGATGTTATCTCCTCTCATTGTTTGATTCCTTTTAATTCTTGTTATCTAGGGATCGTATGAAATGTCGTCCTGTTGATGTTTTTCCTTTCTATCATATTTTTGAGCGTGTTTGTGATGTCATTTGTCTTCTCGTCTGATAACTTATTGTTCCTACCTGTACATAGAGTATAAAAAGAGATTTGTTTGAAGGTGTAGAGTTTTACTTCATAACTCGTAGACTATATTTAAATAATTTTAAATGTATTTTATAATATTATATATTATAATGAAGAAATGATTTGAATTGTATTGGTCTTATATAATTTAATGAAGAAAACGTTACTGTGTAGTATTTTTTAATGAATATTAATTTTAATTTTAAAAAGTAAAACAATTAAGATACATGTACTACATAAATAGATAAATTCTCATTAAGTTTTAAGTTTAGATGTTTTTTAATTACTACTACTTAAACATTTTTGTATTGTTTCAGATGTCAGTGATGGAAGACAAATCAATACATTTACAATGAATACCAACACTAGTACGGAAAGTCAACTGCGCTCCCGAAGGAAAGCCGCTAAAATGTTGTTTGCCGTTGTCATTATGTTTGCTGTGTGCTATTTTCCCGTTCACCTCTTATGCATACTTAGGTAACTATCAGTAAAATAAGAAATTAGAAACAAAGAAATAAATAAAGTTACTTATTTGTTTTACTAATTATTTGGAAATATAATGCATTAATTTACAATTTACATGTTTATTTAAAAAGGCAAAAAAATGGCATAATATACTCACCAATACAAATCATAGTTTTGCACTTCCTATAAGTGGAACACCCTACATTTTATGGCGTTTCTAACGATACCACATTTGAATAATTGCGCTCTTCTCGGTTTCAAGAATGAGCGGGGTGATTCTTGCAGATTTCTTTTGCCCTGAAAACAAATATATATATATATATATATATAAAGAAAGAATTTACACTTATTAATAAAATAATGGTCTAAAATGTTTCATCCTCACTGCCACTCAAATCACTAAACTTATAATCACTAGCACTATCTTCATCCATATTTATAATTAATTGCTCAGTTTCTATATCCAAAGCTTGTTCACTTTCAAGATATTTGTCTTTTATAGGAATTACTTTATTACATCGACTTTTCCAATCTTCTGTTGTTGTCGTTTCAAATGCTGTGTTGGCCAATTCCATGACATCATTTAATTTAAATGTGACACAATGTGGCTATGATTGTTCATTAATTTGTCGAATTTATAGGTCTTATACCGATTTTTACTTTCTAGTATTATTTTGTAAAGTTGTGGTTTATATAAGCCTGAAGGTACTTGAATTCTTTTTTTTATGTAACCAATCTAACATTTCGCTTTTTCTACTGTTTGACGTAGGTGCAGGACCCAGTAGAACATTGTGGTACGGCGCGTTATCAATAAAAATGACGGAGTTGTTTGAAAAATTTGGCAGAAGACGTTGTTTAGTCCACTTTTCGTAATTGGTGTAATTCATGTCGTCGTGGTAATCTCCACTTTTTGTGCCAGATTTAAATGTTAATAAACAGTGAGGTATGAAACCCATATCGCCCCCTGCGTGAACCATAATACATAGAGGGAGTTATTATACAAACATGATAAACAAAACTGTTACTAATAGAAATATTGTAATTATTCATAATACACATTCTTACAATATAATAAAATTAAGCATATAAATGGGATACGCCACTGCTTGATATTTTTATTATAATCGGCACCCACCGTTGTTCTTCAGGATGCGCCGGCTTCTCGTCTTCTTACGCGCCGCGTACTGTAGTAACGACCAGTAACGAAATTTTACGGCGGCAATTTTATGTTTGAATTATGTTTTGAGTGACCTTGACTGTATTTTGAAAAATGGACATACTAAATAAATACTACGGTAAATGCATCGGTGTAATGTTGGTTGCCGCATACTTGATTTTTTAATGTAGATAGGTATGTAACTCTTAAAAAATAAAATATGAATTACAATAAGCTTCGTTAGATGAGTCGAATTATAAATAATTTCCTTACTTGTACTTAAACACGACTGATCGAAAGCTTCAACATTAGGATACTTCTCTGAAAATAAATGATCGTTTATGAACATATTACGATTATTGAAATACTTATTACAAACTCGAGCATATTACAACTATTAACCCAGTGGTTCACCTGCTTAAAAACAGCAACAATTTGAGGATAAGGTTCAAATTAACTGCTTCATCCTCGGAAATGAAAATGATTTTATGGTTGATTTATACAATTTTCGCGATGATAAACAACCTTGCATTACTTACGTATGACTTTTTAGTATTGTATACTGAAAATAATTCTAAAATTAAATAAACGTTAAAATACCCATTTATGACAATTTCAGCTAAAATTTAACAAAAACTAAGGTGCTGGAGCAATTTTGAGGTCAGACAAAAAATCTACAAGAATCATAGTGCATTAGTGTCATAAACAAAAGATTTTCTCTCAACCTTAATAAGACATCTTTTTCAAAACTATTATGTTCCACTGATAGACATGATCACAAATTATAATAAACGTATGGTAGAATACTTTGGATTCTATTCAAAATGAATGCCATTTATTTTGGTTTTTTCTACCTTATACATTTTCAATTCCCAAGGCCAAGAACCGAAAAACCCATCGTATTAAATATTGCAATCTTTGCCATAAAACACGCATAGAAATATGAGTAATATAATTATTACACTAACTTATTTAAATTAATTTTCTTATGTTCTAGTAAACCCTTGTTTAAACTTATGGTGTTAGTCAGAAATGTAATTTAGTTACCTCATGATGCTCTCTTAAAGTTGATCTGTTTTTAACACAAAATTTTTCATAAATTGGGTGTTTTCCATTGTTTTAAATTTAGTAAATTTGGGTGTTATTGTATTGTAATTATTTGTGACGAGCAGGAAAAATTTGCCGTACAAAAAAGGTTAATTAGCGAATTACTTTAATTAAGAACCGCGCTGTATATAAGCAGAGATTACAAACTGGTGGTAATTTTCTCTAAGGGCTTCCCGGTTAACTAGATTATTTGGTGAGCGTGGCAGAGAATAAAAGTATAATAGCCGCTCGAGATTACCCTATCAACCGTATCTAACATTCAACAATATTTATTTTGCACACCCCGAATCTCGTGCCCGAAAATTTTAATCACGAGTGGATGAGCAAAGCGCCAATTAGTTAGTTGAACGTCCAATTTGAGACAAATAATTATCAAACAGAACTAATACTGTTGATAAGCAAAATTCGTTAGGCGAGGCACTTAAATAAAGCAACCGAATACGATAACAAAATAACAGGTGTGTAATTTTATTTAAATCTTGGGTTTTAACAAACGGTACACACAAATAATCTTAACATAAGGGAGTAGCGGGCATCAAACGTACCCGCAAAGCGTAGTATAATTACTCAAAATTCGAGCGCACTCGTGCTATAGGTGACGAGTTGAATAAACCGTAGGCTATGATTCCAGATAACGACATAAAAGAGCGTTCAAAAACATAATTAGATTAAATAGTAGTAAAACGGTACCTTGAGCTATTATTGAGTTGGTCGTAGACAAAACACTTGCATCTAGCCAACGAGAAATGAATTTTTCTTTCCCCCCAAAGAGTCGGGTGATCTGCCCTAGTGTATAATTGGATGGCACTTAGGTGATAATTCGATAGCCCTTCAGCTGGTAGATTCGATGGTAATTTAGATAATACCTTTAAATGGTAACGCAGAGGATATCTTAGATGGTATTCGCATAAAAGGAGAAATTATCCGACATTCGGTAATTAACAGAGATAATCGGTACTTCGGAAAAGGCGACGACCTAGCGAAACTATAAGCCGATATATGCGTCCACCATCTTAGGAATTTTCTCCGGAAAAAGGACGGGCGAAACACGAAATACGTACCGGACTATCTTCGCGCGCCATCTAGGAGCGTCGAGCAAAATCCATATCCGCAAAGCAGTTCGTGCCGGAGATTAATTACCGTAACACATTATTATATACCTTATAGGTAATATTAAAAAGTTAAAAACTGTACACCAAAAAGGTTTCTCGAAATTCAGCTAATCTATATTTAGCAGAACGCAATGCCATTTGTGTCAACAGTCATATGTAGAAAGATGCACGTTAGATTTTTTTCTGACGTTTTGTGGGTCTGTGATCTGTACCTACTACTTGGAGTTTATGTAGTCGAAATTAGTAATTCACTTCGTTAATAAATTTAGTGTTGGTACGATTCTATGCTTTTAATTATTGTTACTTATACAGGCTGTTTCACGACGAGCTTACACTAACTATATATTGGAAATTACTAATACGATTTCTATAAAAATTTGCATAGATGGATAACAAGCTATGGCAAATTTATAGAAAATATTTTGACAGACGTGCCACTCTCGGTTATACCGGAAGTAAACAGCAACTTTGTTATTTATATAAAACATCCTGTATATTATTAACTTTTCGGATTCTACGTTCAATTTTAATGTCACTTTCTGTTGAATACCCTATACCAAGAAGTTATATTTTTCGAGATATTCATTTTTTTAATAGAAATTTGACAGGTGCATACCTAAATATAGAAAATTCTGTGTGAACATTCCCAACACCAAATAAAACTTATCTTGTCGGGTTAACTAGTAGGAAGATCGAGGTAATTGGTGACAATTCGTAAACTGGTTTTTTATTATACAGGGTTCTTCAAAAGTGATGAAAAGTTTAACTTCACAAATTTCAAATGTCTTCATTTTTTTTAAATGAAACTACCATATTTTTATTTATTTATGTAATTCTACGGAAACAAACAAGGGGAGTTTATGTTCACTTCCTTATAGCCAAACTTAAACGTTTTTGAGATATTAACATGTATTTAAAAATTTTAATTATTTCTGCCGTATTGTTGCTTATTATAAGTAAGCCGTGTTTTTGTATGTATGTAATTCCACATATGTAAATAACAAGAACTTATAACAAGTGCTCAAAATTTCGTCCGTGAAGCTTCAATCATTTATGAAGCCTTCTTATTACACCTTCGTTTGTTGCACCCCTGATCATTGTTGAAGGGAGAGAATTAAATGCATTGCGAACTCTAAGTTTACAATCTTCCTTTGTTGTAAGGGGATGGGAATACACTTTATTTTTTATGTAGCCCCATATAAAAAAATCTGAAGGTGTTATGTCTGGTGAACGAGGAGGCCACCGAAAAGGACCATTGTTAACTATCCACCTATCGTCAAACGTCTAATCTAAAAATTGGTTTACTATTCTGGAACAGTGAGGAGGCGCTCCATCATAAAGAAAAATATTTTTCTAAAATCTTGCGGTGGTAAACAATCTAAACAATTTGTTTTTAATTCTCTCAATATGTCAAGATATCTTTGACCTAAAAAAGTAGCTTATGTAGAAATTAAAAAATTATAAAATTATGTTACCACAGTTTCTAACCGTTGAAGTTTCCATCATAAAAGTGGAGAGCTACAACCTAGTTGTCTCTGATCACACAAAAGACATTAAAGTCCCATCGCTCTTGTAAACCATGTACACTCATGAAATTTAAAACTTGGACACCACAATTTCTGTAAACAAAAGTTTGCACATTGTGAAGCGGGCTTAAGGGTATCATTTACAATTCTAACAGCAGGTAGTCTCAGCAGGGGTTATCTTATAGAAGGATTGTAGAATGAATCATTACACTAAGCACGTTTTAGAAAATAGGTAATTTACGTTGCTTACTTAATTATTTTCTTTAAAGAATATATTTGAAGGTATCGCTAATTAAACACCATAGCTCGATTAATTATCGAATCAAAATTTTGTTTAGGAAATGTTTACAAAATAAAATTAGAAATAATTTTGATTTAAAAAACGTCTACAAGCAATAACTTTTAAATTAAATCAAAAACTAAACATGGTTATTTGGGTTGACTGATTATTACTTATTTTTAAATAAATCTAACCTACTAATTATTGTAAGTTATTAAAAAAATCATTAAACTCTCTATTAATAATATTTAGTCCTTACAAAATGTATATTTTATGACGTTTCATTTTTTCTGTAGTTAATATAAAAGTGAAAATAAAAACTAAAGCAATTCTTATTGTCAACGTATATATTTAGTTTTTTGACAAGAATTTATTACATAATTATAATTAAGATACCAAGTTATAGTTTAAAATTATATGAAAACGTTTTTTCTTTTAAATAAAGGTATTATTATCAACAACAGGCTTCACGTTTTTAACTTTTGCTTGAAAACAACCAAATTGTGTTAGTTCTAAACGAGCCATTTCTATCAATTTGTAAAGATGCAATTAACCACAAATAATGACAATTAATACTATTTAAATATGAAGCTACATTCACAGCCTGCTAAAATAATATAATAAATAACACGGCCTACTTATAATAAGCAATAATACGGCAGAAATTTTTAAATACATGTTAACATCTCAAAAACGTTTAAGTTTGGTTATAGGAAAGTGAACATAAACTCCCCTTGTTTTTTTTTCGTAGAATTGCATGAATGAAAAAATATGGTGGTTTCATTTAAAAAATGAAGATATTTGACTTTTTATCACTTTTTAAGAACCCGCATCAGTTCGTGTAAAATTACAAAAAAAACACTGGCATTTACAGACATTGAAATGATAAGATCGTAATCCAAATATAATTTTTAGTTGTTAAAAACCATTTTCTCAATGTTTTTTGTTAATGAAAATAAAAAGTAAACTTGAAAACCTAGACAAAGTTATTAAAAATTTATAGTGCCATCTATCTATTAACTTAATGACTACAAATGAATACGTCAACTAATAGCATTCTACACTTTTCATCATGGTAACTATATGAATATTTGACATTAATGTAAAATTGTTGCTAATATTTTATTAAAGGAATATTTGCTTGATACAAAAAATATTGTACAAACCTCTTGCGGGAAGATTATTCTAGCATTCGCGCTATTAAATGCGCTCATGTGGGAAAAAGTTCTTCTCGAACTTGGTTGGTAAATAACTACTACAGCATAAGTTTTGCTTACGATAATATATTACGAAATTAGTAGATATCTACATTTTTTCAGGCGATTGTGAGTGTATGAAACAAGAAAAACATTTCCTATAAACTACGTTAAGTACTTTTGTTAACAATCAGTATTAAAGAACGAGAGATCAATAAATAAATCAATTAGGGTGCCCTGTGAAAGCAAATTGTTTTGAACTGGTACTTTAACCACAACCACAGAATGACACTTCTGGCGTAAAAATTTAAAACTAAAAGCTCTTGTGAAAATTTGTTAAATGGAGAGTTTCAATTTAACGTTACAATATGTGTTTACAATGAAAATTTCAAATTACAACGTTTTATACATGTCATTTATGTATATGGCTAAAATCCCTGTTCACTTTTACAGACCTCCGTAATTGGTTTTTATTGATCTTTTCTTATGGTTCAGTATAAAACGTTTGAAATGTCTATGATAAACAAGGTTTATAACCTTAAATTGGAACACTCAATTTATTTATTCTTACAATAGCTTTCGTTATTTGTTAACTAGTGAATACTATTTTTTCAAACTTTAAAGTTTTCTACCAAATAAAAACTTTAATAAATTTTACGAGAGCGTTCGATTTTAAATCTTGATGTCAAATTGTCCTTATGTAGATTTGCTCTTTAAATTTTTAGATAACGGTACTTCCTTTTCCTTCCATTCGCCTTGGCATGTGTTTGTCGTATCCAATTATTTTCTGCTGTGTCTCTAATGGCATTCGAACATGTTTTTATTAGATCCTCTTTGTTGTACTTACATTCACGTGTTCTCCAAGATTTCATATATTGAGAAATCGTTGAGAAATGTATAAATATCAAAACTTGTTTATTTTCATTAAATTATTAAGTTACTTACTACATTTTTTTTCATTTTTAGAGTCACCGTCTCCATGAAAACAACAGAAACAAATCAAGCTCTATTCATGCTCTCTCACTGGTTGTGCTACGCTAATAGTGCTGTGAATCCCATAATATACAACTTTATGAGCGGTACGTACTATATCTCTTTGTTATTTTTGTGGTAATGCTCAACTGATGCGTAGCTACATTAGAGCACACATTGAATATAAGTAATTCTCTTAACATTTTATTTAATTAACAATGTGAACGAGATTCCCAATAATTTTGGGCCTTCTTATAGGAGTTGAGGAACAATAGGGTCGTCAATGATACACCATGTTCTTAATAGCCGACGTTGATTGGCGATGGCCAATCTTTCTCAAGGCAATCTAAGAGTTGGTGACATCAAGGACTCCTCAAAGGGAACCATAGTCCAGATCGTCAAAATTCAAAAATTGTTTAATTATTAAAATAAAATTGAAAACCAACTGGTTTACGTTAAAGATTACTTGGACAAGTGTCAATAAGATAAACATGTAAAAACAATACAAAATAAATTAACAAATTGTTCGTGTACTAGTGTTCATGTATGGTTGTTTTGTACACTATTTGTTAATTTATTTTGTATTGTTTTTACATGTTTATCTTATTGACACTTGTCCAAGTAATTTTTAACGTAAACCAGTTGGTTTTGAATTTTATTTTAATAATTAAACAATTTTTTGGAATTTTTTGACGATCTGGATCCCTATTGTTCCCTTGAGGAGTCCTTGATGTCACCAACTCTTAGATTGCCTTGAGAAAGATTGGCCATCGCCAATCGAAACGTCGGCTATTAAGAACATGGTGTATTGTAACAAGTTCGGGTGACTAGGGTTTCCTTTATTGATAAAAACACAAAAATATGAATATATTGTTTATTTACACTACTAACTACTAACCGCTCATGGTGATGGAGATTGATTGTGGTTGTTATATTAGATTGGTGATGATCTTCGTTGCCTCTCTGTCGGAGTTTAGGGTTGCCGCCGGACAGCATTATTTTTAAGCGAATAAGTAACACCCGGGAAAAACCTTTACATAAAGATAAAATTCTGTATACAAAGTTTAACTAAATTAATATAAAAGCCTTACCTTAAACATTAAGGTTTTTCACAAAAGCATTGCATAGTTTGCAAAACAATAAACTTTATAGTAGGTATATTTTACTTGATGTAAGGTAAAAGTTAAAGTGTCACGAGTTATTCCACCGCCTAATATAAAATTAACACGGCCCCCTCCAACATTAGAGCGGGAAGATTAAAATTAAACGCTACAGTATCATTGACGACCCTATTGTTCCTCAACTCCTATAAGAAGGCCCAAAATTATTGGGAATCTCGTTCACATTGAATTTTTAAGGAGCTTTAATACTTTTAATTAACAATATTCGATTTAAGTAAAATGTGTGTTTAACGACATCTCGTGTAATCAGGGACACGTATGAATAGTAACAAACTAAGCAATGCTAACAGATAACTGTAACGACGGATGAATGTTATAAATGCAAATCGTTATCAAAGCGATAACTTAGAATGCAATAAACACTCGAGTCGATAAAGCCAAGTATTTAATTACAGTCAGTTTTTTTTTCGCCGGCTTTTTTTTCCGCTGGGTTTTTTTTTCGCGGTCTTTTTTTCCCGGTTTTTTATTCCCCGGTTTTTTTTTCTACGGCTTTTTATTTCGCCAACGGTTTATACGTAAGGTACCGGTTTAGAACCATTGTAAATCTATCGTTACAGTTATTTTGTTATAAATTCGAAATGCATAATTGATAATCGAGTATAATTATTGGTTTATTTTGCGTAACTGTAACCAGTGTAGTGTAGTAACCTTTAATGAAAAAACGTGAAATTGTGTTATTTGAACAGCTGCGAAACAATTAATTTCATTTATGTTTGTTTTAAATACGAGATGTGTAATTTCGAATGCGCTTGTTTTTGATAATTGAGTTGGTATTGCGTAAATCACTGATTGATTTTATTTTACTTACATAAAATTTAAGTTTAACAGAATGAGGTAAAGAAACAGCCGAAGTCATAAATCAATTGCGTATTTGTCGTAATAATTTTATCTGACATGCTAAATTTAAAATTTAGAGAAACTCTAATGAAATTTACTATTGAATTTAAATCAAAAATTTTGAATGGACTTATTGAAGTGTTTTTTTAGTTAATTATTCTTAAATTAACCTCGTAACGTAAGTTTTTAAAGACACATGTTCTACTTCTTGAAATATACATAAACAAGCACATAATATACCTTACAATTAGCACAATAAATAACAACTTTTAAAAATATCAAAAATAAATTTTACGGACGTGCTTCACAAAGTTCTTGAAATGTCAGTTACAAGTAGAAGGGGGACAGTTGAACCTTGAGATAATGAGGAAAAAATGAAAGGGAATTAGCCTAATTAGGCTAACAACCTCTCACCTACCTCTCACCTCATCAGGCAGTTCACTAATTAGGCCTCTCACCTCATTAGGCTGTTGTTGTCAACAGGCTGTTGACGCAGGCATTCCATTTAACTACTTGTTTTTGTTTTTGAAGACGCAATGGAAAATACGACCTCTCATCCCATTAAGCTGTTGTTGTTGATGTTGATTTCCATCATGGCGTCCTAAAGTTTTTTTTTATGAATTTAAAAAACTTGGTTGAGATTCGAACTTGCAACCATTGCATTACCGAACCAAAGCTTTAACCACTAGGCTACGGCGACAATTGAAAGATAGAGTTTGAAGTTTATATATAGCTGTAAAGATTGATTAAGATGAATGATTGAATGATGTATGATGTTGTAAAATGTAGGATAAGATAAGAAGACCAGTTAATTAAAAAGATGAATAAGGTTAATTAAAAAGATGAATAAGGATAAAACATTTAATAAACAAGATGAAAAAGGATAAAAACATATATTTATCACTTTTATACATTATAAACTAATTCACAAACAAAAATAACACTCACGTAGCGCCATTTTGTATGACGTATGATTAAACATTTAATAAACCAGATGAAAAAGGATAAAACATATATTTATCACTTGTATACATTATAAACTAATTCATAAACAGGAATAGCAATTACTTAACTTCATTTTTGTATGACGTATGATTAAACATTAAATAAACAAGATGAAAAAAGATAAAAACATATATTTATCACTGTTATACATTATAAACTACTTCACAAACAAAAATAACACCCACGTAGCGCCATTGACGTATGATTGATCATTTAATAAACAAGATGAAAAAGGATAAAACATGTACATTTTTCTTTCTCATACATTATAAACTAGAACACAAACACGAAAAACAATTACCTAAAGCGATTCAATATGACTGTCAAACCAACATTTTCTTTATTAATTACATTAACCACGGCTTTAACATATAGTTTTGAATTTACATTTGATTAAAAAAGTTTTAACATACTGAGGTTCGAACCATTAACGTTTGATATACCACCACGTATTTAACATATAGTTTTGAATTTACATTTGATTAAAAAAAAACTTTAACACATCAGGGTTCGAACCATTAACGTTTTAATACACCATCAAAGTGATGTATGTGTTAGAGAAAATAAAAAAACAACAAGGAGGATACATTTTATTTTGTATCTCTGTTACACAACACATTTACAAGTACCAATAACATATGTTTTTAATTGGAAGAATAAAGAAAGCAGGAAACTTTATTTCTCTCTCTGTTTCACACACAATATAAAATTATTTTACAAAAATATGAAACATTACAACTTCAGTTAATGGTTCGAACCCTGATGTGTTAAAGTTTGTTTTTAATCAAATGTAAATTCAAAACTATATGTTAAATACGTGGTGGTATATCAAACGTTAATGGTTCGAACCTCAGTATGTTAAAACTTTTTTAATCAAATGTAAATTCAAAACTATATGTTAAAGCCGTGGTTAATGTAATTAATAACAGTGAACTTACATATAATGATTATTTACACAAGTATTTAAACATTTTTTTAGAAATATTTACCTGTCTTTACCTTTGTTACTACTGCATTGTTATCCGGATTATCGAACTTCTTAGTTTGACTTAGCGGTAGAATTTTACTAATTGTATTAGAATTTCTTTCATTTATTTAAATGCATAAATAGTTAATGGATTATTGTATTTTTTTTATGTTGTCGCTGTATATTTTTCAAATGCAATTTTGTTTCAAGTTACATGTAATTAGTTACTTAAAAGTTGCAAAACGAAAGTCAATTTTGAAAAATGAAAGTGTTGCATAATGCGTAATCACTTTGTTAAAAATTTGTTAGCCAATCAGTGGATGATAATTTTAATTTGAACGAATCAGAAGAACGGTTACCTAACAACGGACTTCTCGAACGCAAACGCAACAAATCAAATACAAACGTGTATTGCTTCAAAAAACGTCATTCCTAAAGCTGGGTAAACTTAATTTGTTTTAATTATTAATTGTCTTGTTATTCCAATTATAATGAGTGATGGTCGAAAACGACTTAGTGGAGATGAGTTCGCTCGTTGGCGGAATAAAAGCCGGGAATTAAAGGCCGCGGAAAAAAACTGGCGGAAAAATAAACTGCGAAAAAAAAGCTGACGGAAAGAAAAACCGCGGAAAAAAAGCTGATGAAAAAAACAGTTAACGGAAAAAATCCAAAAAAAACTCGGAGAAAAAATAACGCATCAAGTTATCAGTTGTGTGAAAAAACTTTTGCTGTAGTTTCTCAAGATTATCATTATGAAGATTATAGTGTGGCCTCTAGATTGTACAACAATAAGGAAATCTTCGATGTACAGGTCCCACAATTAAAGATGATTTGGGTCGCGCACATACGTCATTGCGCTCGGGAACAATTGTCAAGTGTAACAGCTTAAAATCGCTTACCAGTGGCGCCGTAATTAATCGTTGGTACATGTATAAAACCACACTTAAAGTTTTATGTTATTTTATTAATTTAATAATTTATATACATTTCGAACATGTAGAAATACTTATATATAATATTATGTAATAAAAAAATTAATCAGTATCACTAAATTCATCGCCCGAACTGTTTTCTTCTCCCAAATTTATTACTATACTTTCCGTTTGAATATCAAGAAAATGTTTGTTTTTTAAGTAACTGTCTTCATTTTTAATAATATTCTTGCAACAATTTCACCAATGGTCCTGCGTAACATTCGAAATTTCTTCTTCCAATAAAGCTTTTACTTCGTTAAAATTGAATGTCACGTTTCTTTTTGCGACATTGTGTTTTATTTGTGCCCAGATCAATTCTATTGGATTTAAATCAGGATGATAAGGTGGAAGTCTGAGTATAGTATGATTATTTTTGTGTAATAGGTCATCAAATTTGTACGTAGTATACTGTTTTTTTGTGTTGTTTAATAATATCGTATAACTGCGGTTTGAACATTTGCGGAGTAAATGATAATTTTTTTTCAAGTAACCACTTTACCATTTCTTCTTTTTTAGAAACACTGGATGGAGCTCGATTAACTTGGACGTTGTGATAAGGCGCGTTATCTATCACTGCTTCTCCTGCAACCATTTTTCATAGTTTGTCGAGTTCATGTCGTCATGATAATCTCCACTTTTTATCCCAGATTTAAAAACCAAACTGCAACCATCTAGAAACCCTATTTCACCACCCGCATGCACAACAATCATTTGTGGTCTTTTAGATGTGTTACACTTTAGTCCATTTTCACTACCATCACTCCATGATTTTGATTGAGTGTGTCCACTGTAAACATACCTTTCATCCATATACACAATGGGTCGTTTTAATTCACGGTAATATTTTATTCGTTGCAAGTAGGAAATCCTCAGTGCTCGAATGTCGTTCCTTTCTATTAGAAGTTTTCTTTGTTTTCAGTTTTACGCCACTTAAAACCAAGTTCCATGAAAATACACCTTAACCAATCCAAATCCGCCATAAGTTTATTACGCAAAGCATTTAAATTCACTCTAGCACTCTCTGTTTTATGGAAGTTATATATAAAGTTGCAAAATATAGTTTTTTCGTATGGTTGTATATGTGTTACTGGAGATTCACGTGGACGTTTTTTTCCGGGACTCGAAAATTGAGGTTTCCCTTCTACGTTGGCTTCGCCTTCCTTGATAATTCTGGACATCGTAGCAATAGACACCTTAGTTGCTGCACATGTATTTTCTTTAAGTTCTTTGAATGTGTTTAAAGGATTAATGGTTTTAAAATAACTGTACACATTATACACAACTTCGCGCGTTTGACTGCGTATCACTTGTCCTTGCTGACCTAAGGTAGGTGTAGAGCTCATAATCACGATATCGTATCACACAATTACTCTTGTTCAAATTTAAATTAAGAATGAACGCAGTTTTCCGTTGACATTTGAAATTAGTGTAATTAAGATTCCATAAGTAATAAAAACAAATTAAGTACAAAGGTCCACTTTCACGTAATCGCGGAATGATGTTTGTATAATAAAGGATAATTACCTAATCTGTTTGAAACATCCTAATTCCATTAGTTGATTAAAGAAAGTTAAGTGTAAAATTTCAATACGTATTAAGAAAATATGTTAATAGTGATGTTTGCACACGTATAATGACGTAATATACATTTGAAACAATTTACCTGCGACGCTACTGAAATCCTCGAATTGACACAAGTAGAATGTTTGAAAACGGACGAATGCGCATCTGACCTCCAAATCATCTTTAGTTGTGTGACCTGTATTAATTAATGATGGTGGAAACGATATTTTATAAACTCAATGCGTTGATCGGTACTTTGTGTGCATTTCCAAATCCAAATTTAGAATAGTATATTGAAAAACAAGTGTCACAACCACACTTTTTGTCTCACGAAGACAAAGTTTGCAGACCTCCCTTTGGTCGGTCTGCAATTGTCGGAGTGCGACAAAAAGTAGTTGTGACACGTGATTTTCATACTATTTTTTCTATTTCGCAAAAATTTACTTCAAGAAATAAATGTTAATATTTGATCTAGTATTTTTTTTTATTTAAAGCTATGTTGGTAGAGTAGTTGATATCCTAATAAAGTTAGCAACAAATGCTGTTGAAAGTTTGCTATCTTCAAAATAATGTGTTGAGATTTTTAATCGCCGTTTAATTCACGAGTTAGTTACAAAACTTTTCCGTCGACCGTACTTTGTAATTTTAATAAAATTATATACTCGAATAATTCTAGAAAAGAAATGCTATTGTGAACGCACCACAACCTAACTTCATCGTTTCTACTTTTTTATGAGAGCTTCGTCTTTTATTACCAACAGTATTTTAATATAAGCTCACCAAGTTGATGGAGAATTAAATTACTCAATTTCGATTGTTTTGTCGAAATAAAATAGTTTTCATCACAGTAAAACAAGAAGACTAAATTTTTTTGTGGGAACGGATTGGTGCTTAATCAATATAATGGTCCACCTACAAAGAACACATCAAAAGCGTTTGACAATGTTTGATATATCATGGATGTAACTTAGCACATCTCGAACAAGTTGAACGTTATATAATAACTTGTCGCATCATACCGAAGAAAGATATTTATATCCTTACTGTGTGCAAGCAGTTTACCAACTTATTGAGACAATTATCCTGCACATATTCAATACTGTCAATGGCTTTGCAACACTTTTATCAGAGACATATTTGCTTAAGACTCCTTATCGATGAAGTTTGGTTTTACATTTACCGTTCTATAATTTCACAAACACGTGCATATAGAGTTTACAAAAAACATTTTGTTAAAGTGGTTCCGCTTCACCTCCAAAAGATCTTTCCAGAAGTCGGAATGTTTACTTTTTATAGTTTTGATTTTTTCTTACAGCCTTGCTTAAAGAATCTAACTTTTGAATAATGAGAAAATAATATTGAAGAACTACGTTAGAGAATAGTTGTAAAATAGTTGAGCTGAACACCCTTAACAGTTATCATTGGAATGTTGCATACAGTATAAAAATGTCTTAAAAATCACTGAACAAATTCAAGATTTATTACAATTGTAGATTAATGTCGATTTGTTATTACTAAAATTTGCTTTGCTACAAATTACGACAGATTTTTAATTTATACTTTCATGTTGTAGTTGATTGAAGATAAAACGGCAATATGTATGTATAGTTGCCTATACTAAAATCAATTTTGTTTACATTAATGTAAGTCATAAATGCGCGGTCGATGGAAGAATATTGTTTGTTAAGTTTTGTTTCATAAATTAAAATTAAATTTTCTTTGAATATTAAAAGTTACTTAATAAGAACTAACCAAACAAAACTTCACTTAATTTTCTTACGTCAAAATTAAAACTGTAAATTATTTGGTTATACACTAAAATTCATAAAATCCCTAAAACAGTACGGAAAGAGCTTCTATTTCCGTATCGTGTACAATACGGAAACAAAGCTATAGAAATTGCAAAATAGAAAAATGTATTTTATAACTTGCAAGTAGTTTTTAAAATGCATTTGCAATTCGTCTTAAAACTAATCATCTTCCAGTGAAGACAAAACTTAAAGAACACAAATCCTTATTCTATAAAAAGTGTATTGTGTCAGATTATAAAATATGACTAGAATGACTATAGTTACATAGAAAAATTATCATAGTTTAATGGCACAAAAAATATAAATAAAGGTAATAACGGTAAATGATTCATTCACCGGTTTTCTTTTTTGTAGATTTTTTGCCGCAGTTTTACACACCAGCTTTAAATCACGGCTTTTTTGGCAGTTTTTTTATATCCAGGTTCTTTCCAGAGGCTTTTTTCCGCGGCTTTTTTTCTAAGGGTTTTTTTGGGGAGGCTTTTTTGCGGCTTTTTTTTCAAGGCTTTTTTCGTCGATTTTTTTCTGGAGGCTTTTTTCCGCGGCTTTTTATACCTCAGCTTTTAATTCCCAGCTTTTTCCGAGGCTTTTTTTTCCTAGATTCGAGTACACCAAACGTAGAAAAGAAAAAGCAACCAAGTTAGAATATATGATATTAAAAGACAAAAACATATTGAAAAATTTTTTAAATCACCGAAACGGATTCACAAGGACGTTTCTCTTGAGGAAAATTTTTCTAACAATGTGTAAGTTTAATTGTATATTGTATTGAGTATAAAATATTTCGTTGAAAAGCAAGATTGCAGTTACAGATCAGAAATCTTTGTTAAAATACTGTTTAATTTAGTAGAGATTCTTGCTTTCCTGTCGGTCCAGCACATAGTGCATTACCTCAAAATGAATCAGTCTGTGAAATTAATAATCCTAATAATAAAGAAGTTTACGCTACTCGTGCTGAATCTGAACAAGATCCGTCATGCAGTCACACAATTTTATTGTAAATAATAATTTTTTATGATGAATGGTGCATAAAAATCGTTTTCAGATAAATACATAAAAAATTAAATATGAATTATCTAAATTTTGTAGCGTCTCTATGGATTTTTCAAAACCTTCAGTAAGATCGACATCACAAAATGGAGGACAAAGGGAAGAAGTTCTTAAAGTTGTCGAAGTCAAAGATCTCCCTAATTATAACCAACATTTTTCTTTAGGCAGAGATCCAGCTTTTTAGCAAATAAATGATGTAACGCGGGATTATGTTGCTAAACATAGCTTTGATCAAAATAAAATCGTCAATTATTTCAAATCTAAGAGGGAATATAATGATGGAAAATTGAGAAGCCTTACCACAAACATGTTTTTCCATATGTTAGCAAATGGCGAAAAATTGCCGCGCAGTTGGTTAATTTTCTCGGAAAGTAAGGAAATGTCATTTGCGGCGTTTGTCTCACGAAAGTAAAACAAACTTGTTGTCTGATGGATTTGACGATTGGAAAAACGCTTATGTGAAGCTCAAGGAACATGAGAATGAGCTGCAGGAGAAGTTTATAAACAATTACTTGAACAGTTAGAAACAGAGGTATAAAACTGGAGGAAAGTTCTTGAGTATGTCGTAGTAGCAGTAAAAACTCTGGTTTCGAAAGAACTTCCTTTAAGAGGCCATATTGAACAGTTTGGAAATACACAAAATGGAAATTACATGATGCTACTAGAATTAATTCCAAAATATGACAGTTTTTTACGGCAAAGCATATAAACCAATCTGGTAAATGTGGTAAAGGAAATACAACATATTTGTCTTCAACTATTGCAGAAGAAGTAATTTCCATTTTAGCAAAATCTGTCAAACAAGAAATTCTTCTCAAGATTAAGAGAGCAACATATTTCTCTCTAATAGTTGATTCTACGCCAGATATTGGACATATTGATCAACTTACCCTAGTTATAAGATATGTGGAAGAAAATGGTGAAGTGTTTTTAGAATTTTTACCTAACACTGGTCACAAACCAAATGAGATTTTCGATGCTGTAAATACGTTTTTGAAATTAAATGATCTAAACATCAATGATTGCCGAGGCCAGTACGACAATGCAAGCAATATGTCTGGAGTTTACACAGTACTTGAAGTACGCATGAAAGAACTAAGTCACATTGTATATATTCCTTGTTCGGCTCATTCCCTCAATCTTGTTGGATCAAACGCTGTAGAATGCTGCGCCGAAGTATGTGATTATTTTATACTCCTGCAAAGCCTTTACAATTTCTTTAGTGAGTCAACATCAAGGTGGAAAGTTTTGCAAAAAATTGACAAAGACGAATTTAAATCGTGCACCCTAAAAAGCCTGTCTACAACTCGCTGGTCAGCGCGAGACGATGCACGTCAGTCATTAAAAAGTTATTGGAAATCTGTGTTACATGCTCTTAGTGTAATGAATTCAGACTTAACCAAAAAACCGACGACTCGGGCTAAAGCTCGAAGTCTGTTTTCAAAATTGGAGCTCCTCAAGACAGCGTTTATGACAGGGCTCTAGGGATTTGTTTTAGATTGTCTAAACAAATCCAACAATCAATTACAAAAAGTTGACATTGATCTCAATTCTGTGATTGGAATATATGACTCTCTCATTAAACTTTTTATGTCTAATCAAGACAATTTTGGGTACTTTGAAGAGAAAGCTATAAAACTATCAACAATTGAATCATACAAAGCAGACAAAAATAGAAAGAGAAAACGGAAACTATTATGTGATGAATCAAGAGACAATGAAGTTGAACACACTGGACGAGATTACTTTTGAATTAACAGGTGTATGCCAATTATGGATAAGTTAGTGGCAGAACTGCAGAATAGACGAAAGGCGTACCATAATATAAATGAAAAATTTCGAACTGTGACGACACTTGAAACCATGAATAACATTGGAACTGGAGAAAACTGGAGAATTTCGGAATTAATTCATTTGAAATCTCACTTATTAAGGCTGGCTCCAACAATTAAGCCCATTAATCCCATTTCATTATGTAAATGGCTCCGCAAACAAGAGTTCAACATTATTTATTCGAATGTGGATATTGCACTTAGAATGTATAAACATAAATAATTGCACTGCCACATCAAGCTGCACCGGAGAACGTTCCTTCTCGTGCTTAAAAAGAATTAAAACTTATTTACGTTCAACAATAAGTGAAAATTGCCTTAACGCATTGGCATTACTTTGAATTGAAAGATGGATTTATCCAAAATTATCCAAAATTTTGTAGAGACAAAAACTCGTCGCAAAAAAATTATATAATAAACGTAAATGTGAAGTGTGCTAATAAACTATGTAGTAGTTAGTAGTATAAAGTACTAAAATAAATTATTATGTTCAAACAATCATGCTGTATACATTCTACTTAAATTTACATTTCATTTGATGTTTTGTAAATCTCCAAAATAATAAAAGATGCATAAACTATTAATGTCATTTTACATATAAATATAGAAGTAGTTAAGGGGCGGCAATTTTCATATGCCTACGGGCGGCAATTTTGTTAATCAGCCACTGATTGGGCTTAGATCAGGTTTTCCTTCCTTATGTCTCCGTGCATATGTAGAAGTATCGTCACAAGTCGTTAACTTCTGAATTGGTTAATATAAACTTGGGGGGACCCACAGGCCACAGCAGACTTAGAAAATGCTTCTGACGTTACAGTTTTTTAATTCATACATATGAAATCGGTTAATTTATTTTATTGAAATAAAATAATAAAAATCAGTGAACAGTGAAATATTACAATTATTAGTATTTTGCAGACTTGCAAAGTATAAATAATTGTAATATTTCAAGTCACGAACTTGAAAAATAAAATTGAATACTTACCACCTACATCGTAATTGTTGATTTAGTTTCTTGGGGATGTTCTTCGAAATGCAAATGATTTAATTCTCTTTTGAGGTTACGAGGAACAAGGTTGTCAAGGAATAAGACAATGATTTTCTTCTTTTTTGTAAATTGACATCAATTTATTGAGATAGTCAAGAAATGTATCCAATTTTTATATTTCATTTTCAAAGGGTTCTATAAATATGTTGCACACAACAGGAGATAAAAAAGATCCACTCGAAACCTATTTTTAAAAGCAGCTGCGGAATTTCGTATGAGAGGTAACTTAAAATTAAAAAATTAGACCTAGAAGGAAGAAAAATATATTGGAGAAGAAAAGATACAAATTTGAATTTAAAAAGTATACATTCGTTAACTCTAATTTTACTTTTGTTGAATAATTTGTAAAAATTTATTATTAATTTAAATAAATAATAATAAACGTGCTTCTCATAAATGTCTCTCAATGTACAATAGGGAATATGCATGAAATTCAGATTTTTATGTGTAATATTTAAAATTTATCACGTGATTGAAAACGATCTGTATTTGGTCATGACGACAATACATATTAAACTTCTCAGCATCTGTTTCTGTTAGGCCCTCTCCACATTAGAGACTAAAAAGAAGCTAAACTAATTACAAACAATACGTAAGTATTTAATAATTCCCTTTATGGGTTTTTGTAATCATATCGCTACACAAATTTATGTACACCCTCATCGGACAAGACGTTACAGAAGGTTTGGAAAATTCTGTGGCTTTTGCTGGTGATTTGGAATATCATGAATGGTACACTAACGGTTCTAATCTTTTTATAATAGTAATAGTTACCTAAGTAATGATTGTAGCCATATGATTGCTTCGTCCGCGAAAGATCATAGTTTTTAATAATACAGCTTACATTTTGTCCGGTGAAAACGAATTTCTGGTGCTGCTTTTACTTTTCTTTTGGCAGGTGGTTCTGCAAACTCGCCATCTTTGTCTCGTTGATTGTCTAAGCGATCTGCTCCGTCTTTTCTTGAACTGAAATGATTTTCTGATAATAAAAGCATGAAAATAAATAAAATATATTTATTTATCTGCAACATTGTTTCCTTGAAAAGTTTCCAAAGCATTATTTTTACCTAAATTGGAACTGTCACAGTCATAAAGAATTGCCGATCTTGCTGCAGTGTTTTTAGTCATTTTTCTTTGAAGTACTTTCAGAGTAATATCTTCATCATCTGAAGTATCTAAACCATCAGTAACTTGCGGTTGTGGAGATAACCTAAATTTATGTTTTCCATAGAAACAATACGATGGTATTGTCCCCAGGTTTTCCATCTTATACCGTGTGTCCCGGATAATCTGAAGCATTCTGTTTAACATGGGGAATTTGAAAAGCCCGAATTATATGTCCCCAAAGTGTTTTTAGGATATTTCTACTATCAGAACACTTAACAATGTCTACTAGAAAAGGTTTTGGGCAATAATTTCAAAAACTTAACAAACCATATTAAAAACATTTGAAAATATTTAATAATATTTCAACACGTACAATGGTTCAAATCCCAGTCTGATTTCTTTTTTATTTGTATGATGACAGGCATGCGTCACCTCTGTAACGTATGTAAAAGCCGCGTTAAGGTAGCCATAGTTTTACAGAGAATGTTGGCAACATAATGTAAATAACAGAGCTTTAACGTTGGTTACATAATCGCAATTTTTTAATAGACTGTGGGCCAGTTGCACCAAACTGGGTTAAATTAATATCAGATTAAAAACAATCGTTGGTATGTTAAATCCATGGATATGAAAGAATACTGATTTCTCTTCTTCTTTTTTTAAAGATCTTTAAAACTGTTTTTAGCACAAACCACATCGTCGTTAGGAATATTGTTTCTCGAAATTGAACTTAAAGGTATCCAAAATTTCTGCAGAAGATATTGAAAATCTTATAATATAATATCTTATTCCAAACGACCCCGAACGTTTTCCGGACCCCTCCCATCCCTTACCTTCGAATATACACGAAAGCTCCTACTTCTAACCCGATCTCGCCCGAAAGTACGACGCATGCGCACACGACCCCTCACTACATTCAAAATTCAAATATCCCACTAAAAATTCAAATTTCCCACCAAATGCTGGGCCAATATAAATATATTTTAAATATTGCCGTAGTAAAGACTGCAAAATTTCTGATTTTTTTGCTTAAAGTATTTTACTCTCTCTTATAAAATGTAGTGGTGGGGGAACATCAAACAAGTTTTTATTTAAATAGAAATAACTTCGGTATAAGTTAACAGAATTGAACAAACTAGGTCTCGTTTAAAAGAGCTCTTTTTACTTAATAATATGCTGTATGAAGATAGTCCGAATAAATTTGGCGTGATAGCTAGAGGGCGCTGTTTAACATTTCAACCATTATTACGCATTATCATGAGATTTTTAAATAGCACCCTATGTATCTTTTTACACAGTTAAATAGAGGACAAAATTGCTAAATAGTCGGTGCAAATGTTAGACCGCTGAGTATTTACATATTTTACGCATAAAACAAATTTAAATTAGTTGAAACAATTTAATTAATGCCGTCCTAAATGTTCAAACTGCCGTCCATCGTTTTCGATGCACTTAAGCATCTTTTCCCGCGTAGACTAAACTGCACTCTTTAGTACAGCTACTGAAATAGTTTGCATACAGTCCCTTATTCGTCCAATCATGTTATCACGTGGAGTGGGTCCGGTTGCAAAAACTATATCTTTTACTCGACCCCATAAATAAAAATCCAGGCATGTTAAATCCGGTGATCTAGCCGGCCATGGAAAAATGCTGCCCTGTCCTATCCATCTACCAGGGTAGTTGGCATCTAAAAATTGACGAACATTCACTGCGAAGTGGGCTGGTCAGCATTCGTTTTCGAATTTCTAGGGGCACTTCCTCTAACAGAATCGGCAATTGCTCTGTTAAAAACTGTAAGTAATTGTGGCCATTTAGTTGGTTATTAAAAAAGAATGGACCGATAATTTGCCATTCTAGAATCCATGCCCTACAATTTACAGACCAACGACTTTGGTGCTGAACTTCTTGCATTCAGTGCGGATTCGTTCTTGACCAATAGTGCATATTATGGACATTTACACTGCCATTACTATGAAAGGTGGCCTCATCTGTCCACAATATACGTGATAGAATTTGGGGATCGTCTGCCATCATACCCAAGAGCCGGTGGCAATAGTCTATCTTCGATCAAAATATGCAGCAGTCCATGCCTGATGCAGGACTAAGTAATATGGATGTAACCTGAAAGATGTAAGATGATCACTACTGATTCAACAGTAGGATAAGTATTAAGTAAACCTTAGTAAGTTTACAGTAGAGTTTCAACATTGAAGATTTGCTTACCTGTGCTCTTTGAAAATGTTTTAAACGTTAGATCGAGTTACTCCCAGATCCTGTGCAATACGTCTAGTACTTAGATGTGAATTAAACTGCACATAAGCTAAAACATTAATAATGTTCTCTTCGGTACGTCTCCTGTGTTGTCTACGGTATACGGGAACATGGACGCTTCTAGTTGTTTGTAAACGATGGATAACTCGCAGAAAAACCTTTTTACTCGAGTGCCGTCTATCGGGATATTGCTGCGTATATACCCTTTCAGCAACTGTAGCATTTCTCATGCATTCAAAATAGACACCTATCATGTCAAATAACTCTTCGTTGGTATAAAGCATTTTGTAACACTTAACAGCAAAGCACTACGATTATCTAATACTAATACTAACAACACTAACGTAACACAAAAAACGACAAGAAAAACTAACAGTAACGTAACGCAAACAACAACAAGTAAACTCAAATTACACGAAAAACTTAAACAATCACACGCAATAGCAAAATTGAGAACAAGCTTTGAGAAATAGCAACTATATGACATTGACATAATATCAATTGTTCCAATATTTTGACGTATTGCTTCCAATTTTGTTTCACAGCCTACTAGTTTTATGACGGGTGCTTTCGCTAAGAACTGATTATTATTTACCATTTTGTTCTCTTCTTTTGCATACTTTGTCGGTTTTAGATGCTTAAGTGCATCGAAAACTATGAACGACTGTTTGAACATTTAGGGTGGCATTAATTAAATGGTTTCAATGAATTTAAATTCATTGCGGTTTGCGCCAACTGTTTAGAAATTTTGTCCTCTATTTAACTGTGTAAAAAGATACATAGGGTGCTATTTAAAAATCTTATGATAATGCGCAATAATTGTTGTAATGTTTAACAGCGCCCTCTAGCTATCACGTCAAAATTTATTCGGACTATCTTTATACTGCACATTATTAAGTAGGAAGAGATCTTTTAAAACGATACCTAGTTTGTTAAATTCCGTTAACTTATACCGGAGTTATTTGCATTTAAATAAAAACATGTTTGACGTTCCCCCACCACTACATTTTCTAAGACAGAGTAAAATACCCTAAACAAAAAAAAAGTTTTTACTACGGCAATATTTAAAATATATTTAATTTGCATATTTTTGGAGAAAGAGCCAATTCTATGATCGGCCATAACAGTTTCGTCCCCTAGCGGGCATCTTACAAACTTGAAAATAATTTTCCGCGATTTCACGTAGTCGATTTACTTATTAAATATTTTTTTTCAATATTGTCAGATTTATAATTCCCGAGATATAGCCGATGTCCATTCTTAGTTGGCCACCCGGTACATTTTTAATTTTTGGGACATTCGTACATTACTTATACAAGGTGTCCCATTTTAATCAATCCCCGCAATTAACTTCTAAATTTGTTTTTTCAGAAAATATGTTTGAGACAAAAGTTATTGGGTTTGTAGAGGGAGATATGATGATGACCTTCAACTTCACCTTGTAGGTTTTTTTAAGGTCAATTCAGTTTTTTTAAATAGGAATCTCTATTTTTCACACCGGATTTAAAAAGATCGGAAAATTGTACGTCTGAAATGATATTCACAAGTTTATTTTTTTACATTTTCTATCATTACAATCAAGGTGGAAAAAAAAATTATTCAATTTGTTTTTGAATTTAGTTCGTCCCGTTGTGCGTTTCGTTAACAATCTTTATTTAACTTTGAAAGTAACAATTAAAAAAAATGGCGGAATATATTTTTATATTTTAAGCATTCGACCTCAAATAAACTTTATAAAGGTCACAAAAATAAACTTGTTAATATCATTTTTAGACGTACGATTTTCTGGTCTTTCTAAATACGGTGTGAAAAATAAGGGTTCCTATTGAAAAACCCGAGTTAACCTTAAAAAAACCTTTCATGTGAAGTTGAAGGTCAATTTCAAGGTCATCATCAGATGTCCCCTCCAAATTCATATGAAACAATAAAATTATTACAAGCAATAAACAAAATAAAAATAAATAATAAACTACTAATGTTATTAAATTGTGACACTTGATTCTATAGAAAATTTTTAGATATAATAGTTATTTACGTTACTAGATGGGTTGGTTTATGGGAAGATAATTTAAAAGCTCGAACGAGATGCTTTAAATCTCCGAGAAAAAAGAAAGTCGCAAGCAAATGTGAAACCTGTTGGAAGAAAAAGAGAAAATTAGGTATCGTGCACTGTATTCAATTTTTCTTACTGGCGTAACTTGTGTGCTGGTAGCTAGCTGTAACTATAACATCAATTGTCACAAATTAAGATCTCTGTGTCCCGTAAGTATTCTTGTAGTCCCGTAAGTAATACTTAAGATGTTAACAAGGATCCATAAATGGTGACCTTTGATTCTATCAGAAAATTTCTAGATGTAATATAATTACTGATGCGTCGAAAGTAGTTGAAGGTTCGAACGAGATGCGTGAATCCTTCGAGAAAAAAAAGAAACTTAGAAATCGTGTATTGTACTAAATTTTCCCCATTGCGAAACACTAAAGCATTTTTAATTTTAAATGAACAGAAATATCTTGTCGTGTCAATAGCGCAACTTGGGTACTGGAAGCTATAATCAAAGCAATAATTGTTACAAATTACAAAATTACCTTGTCCCTAAGTAATCTTATAGTATGGTGGTGGTGGGTAGTACGATGTTAGCAACTTATCATACTTAAGATTAGTTAAACTTCTCTTTAGAAATATGTTGCTAGAATAGTAGATTTAAATTTCTAGGGTAAAGGTTTTTTCCACCCCCTTATAGCAAGCATACTATTAATAAATTGTTTCTATGGACATACCGTTGATTAAAAATTTGGGAAGATACGCATGTCCCAAAATTGCCCCTGCATGTTGATGACTCTGAAATAGCTTCCTGTAATTATCAAAATACTTAACCAAATTTATCGACAATAATAATAGCATTTAGTTAAAAAAAATTATATCATAAATTATAACATCGCATTGAAAAATAGGTAATTTGATACAATATACAAATAAGTATAATACTGTACCGATATATTGTTTAGTAAAGAAACATTGACATTTAATTTTATTGCTCAAGAACATTGTTCTTGAAAGATTTTAATATTACGTATTTGAATACTCCCATTTAAGTGTGAAATATAATATGATGGAAAAAACAAAATTGAAAACTTAATTTGTTCCACATTGAAAATTTTTATTATTCCGTGCATTTTCTCATGTATAAACAATCATTTTATTATATATTTGTATTAAAATAATAGTAATTCAAACAAAAAAATTTGTTATTTATGTATAAAATGTAATTATCTAACAAACTTTCTTCGTTAATTAAGTTTGTTTTTAGTATTAAGAAAGAAAGTTGGCACCTATCCAATTTAATTTTATCAAATCTTATTAGAATAAACTAATTTGTTTTCAAAGCTGACGTTATTTCATGTTAAAACGACTTTGCCTACAGTTATATTTTTTCGTGTCATTCTTTTATTAATGTGTAGGTGTAGATCCACTGTAAGTGTACTGAATATAGGAAGACGAATAGAATTAATTAAGCACAAATATAACAGGGCTTAAATTAAAAATATCTACATTTTTGCAAGGTTACAGTAGGTACAAAACAGGTGTATATTTGCATTAAATGTGTATGCTAATCTTAATGCCGGGTTGCAAAATTTATCAAGCGAATTACGCACTTAGCAGAAGGGTTTCATAGACATTTTTTGCGCTATGTAGGTACTGTATTTGTTAATTTGCTATAATTACAGCTTGTGATTATAGATACAAAATTATTATTTTGAAAACGGATGTAGAATTCATTTATTTATTAAATATAAATTATAATTACATATATATTATATTTGTCAATATTATTATTAATTTATTAATCTTCATTTTGGAAAAAATGGTCTTAAAAATTAACTTGTTCATTTGATACATTTTATATCGACAAAACTTCGAGAAGCTATAAAATAAGACTTAATGGACACTTTAAATAGGTACACTCATGAAATTTAAAACTTGGATACCACAATTTCTGTAAACAAAAGTTTGCACATTGTGAAGCGGGCTTAAGGGTATCATTTACAATTCTAACAGCAGGTAGTCTCAGCAGGGGTTATCTTATAGAAGGACTGTAGAATGAATCATTACACTAAGCACGTTTTAGAAAATAGGTAATTTACGTTGCTTACTTAATTTTTTCTTTAAAGAATATATTTGAAGGTATCGCTAATTAAACACCATAGCTCGATTAATTATCGAATCAAAATTTTGTTTAGGAAATGTTTACAAAATAAAATTAGAAATAATTTTGATTTAAAAAACGTCTACAAGCAATAACTTTTAAATTAAATCAAAAACTAAACATGGTTATTTGGGTTGACTGATTATTACTTATTTTTAAATAAATCTAACCTACTAATTATTGTAAGTTATTAAAAAAATCATTAAACTCTCTATTCATAATATTTAGTCCTTACAAAATGTATATTTTATGACGTTTCATTTTTTCTGTAGTTAATATAAAAGTGAAAATAAAAACTAAGGCAATTCTTATTGTCAACGTATATATTTAGTTTTTTGACAAGAATTTATTACATAATTATAATTAAGATACCAAGTTATAGTTTAAAATTAAATGAAAACTTTTTTTTTAAATAAAGGTATTACTATATAAATAAATATAAGAAATCAATAATGGGTGTGACCTCCATTATTATTGATACATTCTTGGAGGCGTCTGCTCATTGACGCTATCAAGGTATCAATATAATTAATATTAATCGTTTCCCATGCGGTATCAATGGCTGCAATTAGTGCATTACGGTTTACTGGTATAAAATTTGGCCCTTGTTGTCTTCGGATAACAGCAAGTATTCGAGCCCAAACATTTTCGATAATGTTAAAATCTGGGCTTTTGCTGGCCAGGGTAACAGCTCCAAGTTATTTTCTCGTATCCAATTGCGCACAACCCGCGAAGTATGAATAGGGGCGTTGTCCTTTAACAACAAAAATACATTATGAAAATGTTAATTCAACAGATCCCGAACTATTTTTGGAGAAAGTATAATGAAATAAGAATACTTACTTGTTGGAAAATATAATCTTCGTCTGGATAAAACACTTCGACTGAAGGTTTCATAATAGTTTCCAAAATATCTAAATACGCAGCAGAATCAAGACGTCCATCGATAGCCCAACAAACTCCTGGACCCCGCGCGCTAACCCAACCCCACATATTCACAGAAAAATAACCACTTCGTTTTTAGGACATATATGATTATTTTCGTAACGAGTTCCTTCCATTCTAAAACTTTTAGTGGTCCATCGTTGCGGCTATTGAACGTTTTTTGTCGCTAAAAATCACTCGATTCCAAAATTCCAAAAGTTCGTTCACATATCGCCTTGCAAATTCAGACGACGTCTCATATTTTCGTCACTGAGAACTTCTTTCGCAGCAGCATTATACTTCTTTATTCCCATCTCCTTTAATCTTTTTGTGCAGTTATACGGCATCCGGGAAAATGTGTATCTGCTATAGCCCTGTAGTATGTAGCAAATGGTTGTTCTGTTACGTAATGAAACAACTCGAGATCTTGAGCACGTGTAGATACTTTAGGTCTACCACTTCCGATGGCTCTTTCCAAAGTGTGTTCAAGATTCCATTTTACTCGGTAATGCCCTACGGTGCTTTTTGGTATATCTAACATACGTGAAATTTCACGCACGCTACGGCCCGCCGCTAATTCCGAAACAATCCGCGCTTTCAAATCAGCACCGAGATGAGGTGGCATTTTCACAACACTTGAAATTTTAAACTAAAATGGAATTTACATTTCTTACTTTATTTATTGGTTCACACTACCCCTTCTCAAACAGTAGGTAATTGTTTATTTATTACATACTTCTAATGACCAATGTAACAACCCTTAGAGCAATATGACTCAAAGGAAGTAAATTAAACAAGCAAGGATATTCTATTGTTATTGAAACTTATTCATAAAGTAAAAGCCATTTCCTTATAATGCTAATGGACAGGATTTTCTTTTAAGTATTAAGATTACAATAGAGGACTTATAAACTTTCGAAAATATCTAATTATAAATATTTACACTGCAATTGCGCTTTTTCCTTAATAATTTCTTAGCAATAACATACACGTTCTTGGTTTTAAGTTGTCATAAATTTGATATGATATAAATTTGTGTTTCTAATATTACATCACAAACTAATCTTTATTCGCCAAAAATTGTTGCTTAAGTTGTAAAGCTTCGTACACACCTGAACATAACAACGAACCGAAAGACAAACAGAACGACAAACGATCTTTTATGATTTCCACAATCCGAACAACAAACGGAACGTTTGTGCTGTTCCCATAATTATTTTCAGTAGTTTTCAGTTCATATATATTTATTATTGAGAAGAGAAAATTGCGGAAAACAAGAAGATAGTGCCAACCAAATTTTTACGCACAAAGAAGAGTAAAAATTATAATTTACTTCGCTTTTTTTTATTTTGGAAATTTCCCGCCCAAATGATGCTAATAGGGACATCATTTTTTCTTGCATTCTTAAACACTGATTAATTTAAAACATTTTTTTTCTGTCAACTCCATAATATTACCTAAAACACAACAAACCCACAAAAGGGAGGACAAAAATAAATAATTTAATTCTCCCGCATAAGTTTGTTCGCCGTTTTGTTTAGATTCGTCCAAACCTGCAAACGCATTCGCGCGCATTTTCTTTGATGTCGGAGAAAAACCGACAAGTTGCGGGAACGCCGCAAACCGTTCGTGGAACAATCAGGACTTGCGAATCTGTTCTAAAATTCGTACGTAGCACCGTCCAAATTAATGTTCCGATTGCCGTTCGGTTCGTTGTTCTGTTTGTTCCTCGGTTTGTTGTTCAGGTGTGTACGAAGCTTTACAATAAGCATATTAATATGAACTATATCTTATGAAAGGAGAGTTATGTAACTATAATTAACGACTTAACGTTACGTTAGTAGATTCCATTTACTATTTACACATATTTTCTTGGAACATTCGATAATTAACTATCGGGATATGATGACCCTATACTTCGCAGGTTGTGCGCAACTGGATACAAGCAAATAACTTGAGCTGTTACCCTGGCCAGCAAAAAGCCCAGATTTTAACATTATCGAAAATGTTTGGGCTCGAATACTTGCTGTTATCCGAAGACAACAAGGGCCAAATTTTATACCAGTAAACCGTAATGCATTAATTGCAGCCATTGATACCGCATGGGAAACGATTAATATTAATTATATTGATACCTTGATAGCGTCAATGAGCAGACGCCTCCAAATGTATCAATAATAATGGAGGTCACATCCATTATTGATTTCTTATATTTATTTATATAGTAATACCTTTATTTAAAAAAAAAGTTTTCATTTAATTTTAAACTATAACTTGGTATCTTAATTATAATTATGTAATAAATTCTTGTCAAAAAACTAAATATATACGTTGACAATAAGAATTGCCTTAGTTTTTATTTTCACTTTTTATATTAACTACAGAAAAAATGAAACGTCATAAAATATACATTTTGTAAGGACTAAATATTATGAATAGAGAGTTTAATGATTTTTTTTAATAACTTACAATAATTAGTAGGTTAGATTTATTTAAAAATAAGTAATAATCAGTCAACCCAAATAACCATGTTTAGTTTTTTGATTTAATTTAAAAGTTATTGCTTGTAGACGTTTTTTAAATCAAAATTATTTCTAATTTTATTTTGTAAACATTTCCTAAACAAAATTTTGATTCGATAATTAATCGAGCTATGGTGTTTAATTAGCGATACCTTCAAATATATTCTTTAAAGAAAAAAATGAAGTAAGCAACGTAAATTACCTATTTTCTAAAACGTGCTTAGTGTAATGATTCATTCTACAGTCCTTCTATAAGATAACCCCTGCTGAGACTTCCTGCTGTTAGAATTGTAAATGATACCCTTAAGCCCGCTTCACAATGTGCAAACTTTTGTTTACAGAAATTGTGGTGTCCAAGTTTTAAATTTCATGAGTGTACATATACATTAATAGCACAATCAATAATGTAAGCATTTCGAACGTTAAGAAATTTTACCATGTCCTCCATCACTAAAATCTCCATATGGTTCTTGACACTTAATATACAGTAAAACTTGCTGCTTGCAACAAAAATCTACATCGCAAGTATCATGTAATAGAAAAAAAGTTAAGTAACGAATAAACAGGTGATCAAATAAAAGAGGGCGTCGGCTATAACGGTTCACTCAACAGTTGGCAGAAGCAAACATGCGATCTGGTGGGCGGGTACAATGTCGCTGTGCTCTAAGTTAGTACAGAGTACAGAGAAACAAATAAGAAGAAAACGAACAAAATAACAAACTCGTGAGCAGCAAAAACGACAACAAACAAACCTACGTCGGTGGGTATACCGCTACGGTAATTTGTATTGTGATTAGTGGATTGCATTCCCACTATCAATTTTTAAATTTAGTTGGCATATTTTCCGGGTCTGATGTTTGCTTCTGTGCGCTGTACACTTTCCGAAAAAAAACTGTCATATGGAAAGTCACCATGACAAATCCCTGGAAATTATTTTTACGTTCCTAAAACCACCGCTGCAGGATGTAGCGTAACTTGCCCTACTTGTCGAATAATTGCAATTTTCATCACAAATTTGCTTATGGTACTTTTGACTAGTGGAAAGTTATTAGTAGGCAACAAGTAACATTTTATTCCAGACATATTTTTCAATATTTTTAATAATAAAGTGGTGGGAGTACTTTGCTTTTCAAATGTTTATTATTCCGGTTAGGAGCGACGGATATGGATGAGTTTGGGCTCGTTGGAAAAGTCCTTTTTTGTCCAACTACACACATTTATTTCTGTTTTCACCTAAATCATACATTACACCGCTAGAGGGTGTGTTTGGAAAGTATGGTTATGTAATGATTTTACATGGAACGGTGTACATCGATAGGAAAGACCATAAAAGCTAAAGTCGCCAATTAAATCATAGTTCGATATCATTACTCTAACAGTAGATATCAGCAGTCAAAATTGGAACTATGAGCCACCATGTCAAATGAGTGAAAAGTCGGATGTATCTTAGAAACTAGTTATCGATCGGCATCGAGAAGACAGTTATCATAAAAGTAACAAAAAACTTGATAAACTTGAAGTTCCCAATTTTGCCATTAGGAGGCGCAACAAGTATTAAAATCAGTAAGTTTGTTTAAAAATATACTCTAAAATCGATACATGATAACATAGTCATCTCTTTTGGGACTGAATGTCAAAAAAACTGTAGTTTTTCTTGATCTCCAAGCGCTTATTCCCAAACGAAATTTGAATTTTTGTCGACTTGAAAAAACCAATCATTTTTATACATTATTCCATTTGAGATAGCGGGTAAATTTTCTTAGGAACATCAAAAACTTGACACAACTAAATTTCGGTAATGTGAAGAACACAGGACAAATTTGCGTTTTGCATTATTATTGGAGATAAATTATAAAACAAGCGTTTAACGCAGAACTCCACACCGTCCCGATAAGCGAGAATAAAATTGCATTTTAGAAAAAATTGTTCAAAGAAAAGCTATAGACACTAGGGCACCCTGTCACAAATGCTATAAAAGTGTCTCATCCATGTGATCCTCTTCATAAAAATAAATCGCACGTTCATAGGTACGCCGAGCTGAATTGATAAAACCGTGATTATTTATCTTCAAACTTTGCATAGTTATTTCAATTCTTGACTTGAGATGGGTACCCGAATATTTTCCAACATTTCCTCCATATAGGTGTACTTATACCAAAATTGATTAATTTGAGGTAAAATTGTTACTGAACGATCCCATAAATTTCTTGCGTGATTAACTTGACGGCTGTGCATTTCCATTTCAGAATGTTTTAGCCATAATGTTATATTACGATGATTGATATCCAAACCTCTTTCAAACACTGAACGAGATCTCTGAATTTCTTTTTACGATTCTCCCATAAAGCATATGTAATCCAATTTGACATAACGGTACGATTTTTTCTTATATTACCTTCAAACGTTTTTTTTACGCATTTGATAACTTGCTAATTCTGCTGGATCAGACATTTTTTGTTTAAGAGGAGGAGGAAGAATTTCCAAATCTCTCTCTTTGGTCTCCTGAAGGAGCTGTTCCGCAGTTATTTGAATTTCTGCTGTCGTTTTATTTTTGACTTTTGCCACTTTAGGCATCTATTGTGGTTTTGTCTCTATATTATTTTCTTGTATTTCAGAAATTTGTTTATTAAGTAAACCACTAAAGTGAGGTTAAGTATAAAACCTTGAGGCTTCCTTGAGGTCTTTCCTGGTCTAAGCTAAGCACTCTATTTCGGCAGTTTGTAAAGAAGTGACAACATTCCTAATTCTGTCATTCATTTCACCCCGTGGTAGGTCTGTTTTGAAAAACTAGTTCCTTTAACCTAACCTGCCTCATAGATTGAAATCCAGGCCTCTTCTATAAGCAGTAGAAGTTTATTTGATAAAAAGTTCAAAATTGCTTCCTCATCCAATTTGCCGTCACGTTAATGCTCCAATGCCCTTGGTGTTGTACCACCAGCATTCAGTGTGGATTTGTTGTAGACCAACAATGTATTTTGGGGATCACTGCTGAAAATTGCATCTTCCGTCCATAACATTCTCGATAGAAAATTTGACTTTTCATAAATCATTTAACCAAGCAAATGGCAGTAATTTGCTATCGAAATTCCTTTTACAAAGTTTTTGGTGTAACACCACGTGATATGGATATAATCTGAAAGAAACTAAATTCGAAAGAAGATGAGTTGCAATACATAACAAACAGATAAAATTCATTTTGCATTTTTTCGTATGGAAAACTTTACAATTTGGTACACAACCCGGCCGTAATCTAGACATTTTCACAAAAAGTATATTAAAACAGCAACAGCTTTTTTAACTTGTAACGTAGCAGAAAACAGATAGAGGAAATAAAGATCTACTCAGAGATAACGTTTGCTTTAAGCTGTCTGTTCAAGCTGTCAACTCAGTGTCAAATCATAGATAACATTTTTTTTTATTTTACACGACTGTAATAGACAATATTCGTGGCTCCATAGGGAGGCGAAAGGACGAGTCTAAACGTCTAGGCGCAAAAATTTATGCTTTTTCGGCTGGATGCAATAATTTTTTTTATGTTTCTCCTATAGATGGCGTAAATGAACATAAATTAAGTCTGTAACTGTAGCAGAAGGTTACGTTGCACATAAAATTCTAAATACTGAAAATCTACTTTAGAGGCACCTCTTGCAACAATAGATTTGTCATTAGCTGAAACTAGAAATTCATCTGTAACAACAATTTCAGAAGAAATTCAGTTATCAAAATTATCCAAGCAGGGTATTTCGTTTCCCAATTGCACCATAAACAGTATTGTTTTTAATATAAACATTTCTAATAATTAAACCAAAAATTGTATGTGTTGAATAAAATTTTTGTGTTCTTTTTTTGTGTTGTAGGATAAAAAATATTATGTATACCATGGCAAGAAAGTCGTTTTCCGTTCGCCAGCCCATATCTTCTTTCGGTCCGGACACATTTCAAAAAATGCCCTTTATCTCTGTAATATATTATCTAGGCTAAAATTGTAAAAAGTGTGTGTGGTAGAGCAAAAAAAACCAAAAAAAAACCTTTTCAACGAGTTTAAACTTATCCAAATCTGTCGGTCTTAACCATAATAAGCAGAATTTGTTAAGTTATACTTTCAGAGTATCCCCACCACTTTATTATTTAAAATATCTAAAACTATGTCAGGAATGAATGTTACTTGTTGCCCACTGATAACTTTTAGCTGGTCATAAATACTACTTTATTAGCAAATCTGTAATGAAAATCGCAATTATTCGACTAGCAAAGCAAGTTACGCCCTCTAACGGTGGTTTTAGAAACGTGAAAATAATTTTGAACGATTTGTCATGGTGACTTTTCATACGACAGATTTTTTCAGGAAGGTATAGAGTAAACCGTTCCTGGCATACTTTCAATTCCGAAAAATTTCTTGACCCCATAAATTTATTTATTCTTTACGTGCTTCAAATCTCAGTTAAATTATTCTTTAATTGGTTTTAGAGAAGTGACATATTTTGAATTACTTTTAAGTAAAAGTTTCTATGCAAATTCTAAATAATTTGAAAAGGGCATTGATTAACATATGCTGTATGAAAAGTATAGTTATGGTCATTATTATGAAATTATGTTCTAGATTGTCCAAAATAATCGAATTGAACGGGAATTGGAGGAAGGGTCGAACCCATAGATAGACCTTCGGTTTTGTCTATTAAATGTATCATTAAAAGTAAAATGCAGGTTGTTGATTCAAAATTCTAGTAAATTAAAGATAGTAATATTATGTAAGAATTATGAAACTATTCTACACTATTTTTTATTTAATTATTACTTATAAGGTACTTATAAAACACTTAAATATTTCTATTCTTTTCCCCAGGCAAATTTCGAAAAGAATTTCAACGTGCTTTGAACATTGCTGCCAGTCGTCTAGCGATAGTCCTCGCGACTATCAGCTAAGCTACCTACATCCCACCAACACAGAAAGAGACTCTGCTTCGAGAACATTATTCAGATCCTCAAAAGAAATCTAACTGAAGTTAGAAGATTAGATACCTTAAATAAAGATTTTTCAGGTAATCATTCTAGCCGTAAGGTAAGACAACCTAGCGAAAAAACCTTAGTCACCAAAATTGAAATATGACGTTATGCGTAAAAAATTCTTAATACTTTTAATGTACTATATAGGATAGTAGTTTAGTAATTGTTTTAATTATTAAATTGTTGTATATTCCTGCGTTAATATGAAAAGTATTTCCAGTATGTAAGACTATAGGTATTATGTCTATGTTTTTGTAAAGTTATTTGTTCAAAAAATTGTATTATTTTGTAGAGAAATTACAAACAAATAAAAAAATATTGTAAACTCAATAACCAAAAGTATCCGCTAAATATGGCAGACTATGTCACACCAAAGCACTAGATATTTTAATAAAAAAACATTTTGCCGTTCATGCAGAAAGTTTTCTAAAATGTTACATAAATTACCTTAAAATTCGGAAAGTATCGTAAAGACAGTTTAACAATATACTGAAGCTGTTGATCTTGTAAATATATCTGACTGTTTAACAAAGCATAACCTTTAAGACGAGGTTGAACCGTCACTACAATCCGATTCTACAAGGCGCGCGCTCGCTCCTTAAACGGTTTTGAGACTATGAATTTTAAAAAAAATAATTCGTATAAAAGTTATAGGTATATTAAATTTTCAAAATTTTTTTTTAATAATTATTCTTAATTATATTGTTAAATCATGCTTACATACGGAGTAACTCTAATTTCTCGGAAAAATTAAAATTTATAGTTTGGAAACCGTCGCATAACTTCATCTTTTTTATAATAGAGTAATAGAAGACGAAGTAAATTGGGGAAATCAAGACATTGGTATACATATAGCAAAAATGACGATATTTTGTTACTTAACTTATTTGATATCTATAAATTGTTTTTAAAACGTGTTATTTAGGTTAGGTTTGTTTTTAGAAATTCATTGTTTTGATACGTAATTCATAGCGGTATATTGAAGCTTGTGTTTAAGTTGTAATATCCCCTACCAGGCTCATTTGACATTCGGGAGACTTGGGACTGCGGGGAAGCAGGAATCGTTTGATCTGTCGTGAGTTTTTCAATGTGTTTGTTTTCCCACTCTTCTAGGGGAATGAAATACGCATGTTTGCTTTTGTTGTTTTGTAGATTTAGGAGCATTAAGTGATGCTGGGTAAAATAATGTAATTAAATGATAAAGCTATTTATTGATTATGATACCAGAAGTTTGCAGGTATTTATGAACTTTAGTGTTTCATGCAATACGATTTTGCATATAATTTTTACGTAATATTGTGTGACAAACTGCTTTGATTGATTGTTGTTACTTAATACCTGATGCGATGATATTTAACGATCAAGGTATGGTAATCAAATTAATTAACCCTTTTGTGCAAATACAACATTAAACATTCCATCGTATACTTATGATACTTATGTTGTAACATTATGAGCAACTTTTGTGGTGTTTATAAAATGGTATTTTATTTTGACCCTTTATTTTGTTTTATTGGTAATGTATTGAGATTTTAATTAGTTTTAGTTTGCCAAAGTACAATCAGGTCGTAAATTTTATATATGATTTAAATTGAAAAAATTCAAAATTTAAAAATATATAATTCGCCCAAGTAAGATTTTAGGATGATAACGATGTTAATTCTTTTAGTGGAGGTGAGAATAATCTTCTTTTAGTGGAGGTGAGAATAAATAAACACTCTTAAGCATTTAAGCTAACTAAGCTAACGTTTCGCTCACAATGCGTGAGCTTCTTCAGAGCGGCCTAAATTTAGAGAGTGGAGTCACTAGTGATTAAAAACACACAACAACATATACTTAATTAAAATTAACGCATGGACGTTAATAACTAGAAATGTTAAATATATACATAAATAATTTTTTATTCGTTTGTTCGTCAATAGAAAACTGTGTGTCATTTAATTATTTATTTAAGTAAACTTACCTTAGTCCAAAGTCGCTTAGTTTAGGCGCTATGCGGCCTTGAAGTTAAAAGTTTGAAATCGTTTTTTTATTATAAATTTAAAATGGTTTATGCGATTTTAATAAGATTTGGCATAGTTAGTTAATGTTATTGGACAAATGTTTTGAGAAAATTACAAAAATATACGAATACTGAAAGAGAATGAAACACGCATAACTATTATGAAAATCAGTAGTAGAGACACGAAATAATTTTTTTCTTCAAGCGACAATAAAACGTCATATTATTGAACTACTGGCAGACGCTAAAAAATTTTTTTACTGTCTAGACATTAAAAGCAAAACAGTTATTTTGTTTCCACAACTATTTAGAGGTTGGTACCTCGGTTATGTCATATTATGAATGTAACAGTAAAGTACCAACTTGATTCGTCGAGAATAAAACGTCACCATAACACTCGAAAATCTGGAAAATTTGAAAATAACACATGAAAACTAGCAATAAATGCTTAAAGAAAAATAATATATTTCACTTGGAGTTAAAAAATAATTGTTTCGCTTAATTTGCTGTCTCGGCTAACACCTCGCCAGCAAACTTTTAAGCTCAACAATTATATTGTTTAACTCCTAGTAAAATAATCTACTATTTTCTTCAAGCGACAATAAAACGTCATATTATTGAACTACTGGCAGACGCTAAAAACTTTTTTTACTGTCTAGACATTAAAAGCAAAACAGTTATTTTGTTTTCACAACTATTTAGAGGTTGGTACCTCGGTTATATCATATTATGAATGTAACAGTAAAGTACCAACTTCATTCGTTCAGAATAAAACGTCACTATAACACTCGAGAATCTCGAAAATTTGAAAATAACACATGAAAACTAGCAATAAACGCTTGAAGAAAAATAATATATTTCACTTGGAGTTAAAAAATGTAATTGTTTTGCTTAATTTGCTGTCTCGGCTGACGCCTCGCCAGCAAACTTTTAAGCTCAACAATTATATTGTTTAACTCCTAGTAAAATAATCTACTATTATTCGATAGTTTATTCAAAAACAATTAAATTATGTGTCTTGTAAACAATTTTTATTTTTATTTGTTTTCGAGAAAAACGAAAAAAAAAGAGTTTATGGTAGTGCGTTCCAAAAAAGCATAAGGTAATCCAGTCGCTTATAATTTCTATCACAAACATATGAATTTCGCATGACTAAATAATAATAGTGTCAAATCTAAAATACCTGAATTGTCATTAGTGTTCAAAAGTTTGTTAAGTGCTCTAATAATAATTTACAAAGCTTAATTTTGGTGATTTACCATGGCGTTACAATACACCAATCAAGAATATACCGATATGCTATTGGTATTTGGATTTTGTGAAGGAAATACTCGAGAATGTGTTAGGGTGTATTCTGAAAGGTTTCCAAATCGTCGAGTACCAAGTCACCCAACGATTATGGAAGGCAGCGTTTTGTAAGGGTTCCTGAAGTTGAAAAAGAAACTTTAGAACGTGTTGAAGAAGATCCAGAAATGAGTACTAGACGAATAGGTAGGGAACTAGGAGTATGTAAAGATGTGGTCCACGCAATAATTAGAGGTCAGTTGCTATATCCATATCATAAAATAACAGTTCAAGATCTTTTAGAACATGATTTTGAAATGCGTTTGGGTTTTTGTCGCTTTGTTAATAGGCAAAAAGAAGCAGATTTAAACTTTAGCAACACTATTTTGTTTACGGATGAAGCTTGTTTTACAAAAAGAGGGGTAATTAATTCCCATAACGAACACGTTTATGCCGTTAAAAACCCGTATGCCATAAAGATAAACCATGTTTAACGCGAATTTAAACTTAATGTGTGGATTGGAATAATTGACAATTTTATTGTTGGTCTTGTTATTCTTCCTTAAACAATAACGGGAGCCATCTACTTGCAGTTCTTACAAAACACACTGCCAGATTTGTTAGACGAGTTACCTCTACAACTTCGGAGAGATATGTGGTATATGCACGATGGAACCCCGCCACATTTTTCAGTTGATGTTCGAAATTACTTACATCTAGTATACCCAAACAAATGGATAGGTAGAGGTAATAACGCTCTTGTAAATTGGCCACCACGTTCTCCAGACTTAACACCAGCTGATTTTTTCTTATGGGGACATCTTAAGTCCGTGGTTTACAAAATGCCTGTGGCTAATGAAGTAGAACGATGGCGACGTATTCAACATGCTATAGAGTACAATTTAATTTCCTTCGTCGTATAAATCTTTGTATGCGTGTAAATGGAGAACACTTTGAACAGTTTTTGTGACATTATTTGTGTTCATTTTATAGTTACTTAATTTTTTAAATGATTATTGTGTAAAATAACCAAATGAGGATTATTAAGGTTCAAATTTCGCAAAACCATTAGAGTATTCAATTTTTGAGTGCCGTTTTTGTAGAAGATACAAAATTCATAGACAAAATCACAGGCAACTGGATTAGATTATTCTTTTTTCGAATGCACCAGCATAGGTAATTTTTTTTTGTTTTCTCGAGAACGAATAAAAATAAAGAAATTTTACAAAAGACATAATTTGATCGTTTTTGAATACTCTATGAAACAAAAATATTTCGTGCCTCTACTACAGACTTTCACAATGGCCACGAGTGTTTCATTCACTTCCGATATTAGAAAATTTTTCTCAAAACATTCGCTACTTTAGACTAAGGTAAGTTTACTTAAATTGGCTTATTTTTGTCTAAGGAATATGTGGTAGTCTTGTGTAAAGACCTTTTACAGACACTCTGTATTTAACATTTTTAATTATTAACGTACATATTTTAATTTTAATTATATGTTGTTGTGTGTTTTCAATCACCTCCACTAAAAAAATTAACATCGCTATCATCCCTAATATATGATATTTTTTCTATGCATGTAACAAATGTATAGATTTTCCTTGCATCACGTGCAATTTTCTTTGGATTAGTATTTGCAGATTTGTTGTTGTTTCTCTGAAGGTAAGTGCCGAGAGAGAAAGTACCACCTACCGGACTGGGTTCCAGTAAACAAGAGCTGGAAGCCTTATTTACGGCCCCTACCCACCTTCGACAATTGGGTGTTCAGATAAAAAACTGGGCTGAGTAGGTCTTGGAATATTCTTTGACATTTGGTAATTTTTTAGCAAAGTAGTCAGCTGATACAACGTTTAGGTTAGAATTTCAGGTAGGTATCTAAGAAAACTTTAATTTCTTTCAATTTTTAGGTTATATTTATGTCAAATTTTAATGCATAGTTCCTGGCCACTACGTCTATTTTGGTAGACTTTAAGTACACTGTAAGAACAATTAAATCAATTAAATTCCACGGCCTGCCCAGTCCAGTTTTTTTATTTAAATACCCGTTATTTTTTTCATTGAACGTTTTATTCAGACGTCAATAAAATAATAGGTACTCAGAATTTTTGGTGCGAAAAAAATTATAACAAATTTCTCAAACGTATCAGGTGTTCCATTGATAGATTTAACCAACTGCATCTCAAAGACTAAGAATCGTACAGCTTTGGGTAAAAAGAGAAAAGGGAAAAAGAGACCGCTAGGAGGCGTTATAGAAAGGTCAAACTAACCACAATGGTTTCAAGAAATACCAAAATGTTTCAATAAATGTCAGTTTTTTAATTTATGTTTTTTGAATAAAAAAGCTTGATGTAATTTATCAAATATAGCAGGAAGATGTTCACAACTTTATGTTAATGAATGGAATAGATTTAATAGCTCGAGTCAAGCTTTGGCCGTTTAGCAGAGGAACTACACGAAGTACAGTTTATTTGTATTTGTCCGACCAGAAGAAAATTAATACATAAACAATAGATACTATAATACTTTTGCGGTAACGGTACCTTTAACTTAGAACGTATAGGTCGTTCACTTCTAAGATTTTTTATAATAAGATTTACCGAGATAAGATGCAGAACAAACGGTCAAATTTTCCGTAGATTTCATTGGCATTTATCCACGAATTGCTGTTGTCAATGGGATGCCATTACATTTTAATTTCTTTGGCCAGAATTTCAATTCGGACTCAAATTTTTACATTTAGATACATTAAACTAATTAAACATTATTTTATTTAAAAAAATATAAAAGATATCAAAATAAAAATTCACGTTTACTTATAAATTTATAAGTAATTTAAATTGTTAAAATATGGTATTAACTTTAAAACACAAATATAAATAGAATTTAATACTCAAGTGAAATTCGAAGATGGCGCCCAAAGAGCTGGTCACATTGCAATCTTGTGGATCAGCGTTGTTTTGAGTTTAGCGCTTTTGACTTCAGGAAAATAGGGATAGTTAGAACGGTTCCTTGATCATTTATCTAGATTTGTATCTTCAAAAACTTGCATGAGAGATATAGTTGAGATTGACACAAGAGTTTCTTCTAATTTTGATAAAAATGAAATTTCAATCGAGGGGTACCGTTGTTACCATCGTTTTCAAAATGAATGTCAAAACAATTTGACAAGTGATTAAAAGATACTTTATATGTCGAAATAAAAAAATAATGTTTTGCAGTTTAAATAAATTGCCTTATTGGTATTATAATAATATAGTAACGGTCGTAATAATTTTAATAAATTAATAAAATAATTAAAAGCATAAGAAATTGATAAGTATAATAAGAAAATGTGAAATCTAATGTTTAAATTATGACCTTCTAATTTATGTTTATTGCTTATAAAACTTTATAACCTCGAAACCGAGCAAGAAGTACTTGTTTATTGAATAAAACCTGACCTAGAAACATAATATATTACTACACATTATTGTAACATAAAACTATGATATTCACTTTAAAAGGGAAGGTTTCATGCTTAAAAGCAGCATTAAGACAATTCGTAATACTGTAAATGTTACAGACAGTTACTACTTGTTAGAGTTGAGTTACAATTGAATGGGTAATGAAAAGGGTGAAGGTGTGTAGACGTCATTTCTAGCAAAATTTTTCCTAAAAATGTGTAAATTGTAGATTACCTTCTAGAGCTTAACATTTCAACTTTCAAAGCTACAGGGAGGAAACAAAGTTTGAAATGAACTGGGGATAATTTCAATAACTTCTCTTTCGACGAAAGTAAAAGCTATACTTTAATCAAAGCACTACATGGAACGTGTAAGCTAGAATTATGAGATGTACTCAAATTACGATTAAAAATTTCTAATTTGCTCAACAAGTATTCCACTAAACCGTACTTCTTAGCAGTCATCAAATTTGCGCCCTCAAAGTAATAGAAAAATTAAAGAATGGATTAAATTTCTCTAATTAGCTTGATTAATCATTTGTTCTTTTTATGGGATACTTAGATTTTGGGAGAAGTGTAATAAAAATCATTGCCTTTTATTAAATGAATTTGCGAACGTTTCGCCCTCACATTTGAGGGTTTTACCAAGACTGAATTGAATAAAACTTAATTAGAAAATACACGGTTAACATAGTTTAGGCCAATAAGTAAGCAATAAAAAGAATTTCAAACTCTTGTGTGGTATTTGATGGATTATTTTTTGACGTTACAATCAGACACATTGTTTTAATATTATATTTTTATTTAGATAAATTAAAGTTTGTTTCCAAATTGACACACTGCTATTATAGTATTCTTACATGCATTTTTCTTTATTTTATTATTGATTTCATCTATTAACGATCTGGTAAATCTTGTTCAAAATTATGACAGGCGTCAATTAAAAAAAATCGTTGCAATTCAATAAAAACAAAATACTTCTAATTATTCTCGCGGAAATAATCTAGATAGATTATTCCCATTAGAATAATGTTTTGATTGACTAAAAAGTTTATAAATGACCAAAGTTCACGTTTGTAAGTGGTTTTTAGAAACGCCAAAAAATAATCTCCCTCTTTTGATATTTTCGTTTTCCAGAAGGTAAGCTCCTTCAGGACCCTTTGTAGTGAGAGATTACCGTATTTTTTTTAACTTTATTATTTATATTATAATACAATTTTTAAATATGGATTTTCTCCCTACTTTGACTACCTTCGTAATTATTAGAGCCACAGAGTCGGCTAAATGGGCAAACTAGTAGCGTTCGCAAGTTATGTCAAATTGTTCCATTTTTTAAATGGGACACCCTGTATACAATATTCTCATTCATAGGAAATTAAATACTGTACAAAAAGTGTCCCATTATTTTTTATCCTAAAGTGAAAAATGACAGGGCTATCAGATTCGCAAATAGCCCTACGAAATACCTCAGGTTCTCCACAACCAGACCCCACATGGAAACTAACACCAACAACGTCAATACCCAAGTCTCGCGCGACGCGAAGTAAATGTGAAGCTTCCGTATCCAAATCGCATCCAAATTTCATCCCAAGTTGACATAGTGCTATTTTTAGCGTCGCATCTAATGCGAATGACCATCTTAGCGCCCGGAAATATGGTTTTAACTTTGTGCAACTCCACTACTGGTCCGAAGAAACACCCGCAACACATGAATGCAAAACGTTGCCAATAAAACCAGAAATGGTTGTTTATTCGTCGTAACCCAAAATGTTGTAAAGTAGGCGTTGTTCACAACTCGAGGTTAATAATGATAATAAAATTTTATCTTGGTTAATAATGAAATCTGTCAAATTTGACATAGATAAAATGACCGATTTTTTAAACAAATATTATTATCACACGGTCATTTAATTTGAAAATGTATTACATTTTCATTGTGTTCGATAGTTAATACGTAATAATAAAAAAGATTAAAACTGAGCATTGGCATAACCTCAATCCTACCTCGTGACTCCGATTTACTAGGAGCCAATTGTATAAAAATTTAATCGTAATTTAAGCGATATATGGCCCCACTGCTGCCACTGACTTACGTTAGCATTAATTTTGTTTAAATAATCCGCTCTTACACAAAAACGCCAGCTGCTGGTACTGTCAAATGCATTGATGATTGGCAAATGTCAAATTTGGTATTTAGGAATTTTTTTTTGTACCGAAGAAGGTTTAAAATAAAGTATCTGTAATACAGTAACGGCAAACTGTAATTAAATATCTAAGATAGTGTAAGTAACATTATTTCATATTGGTATTCTTATCACTCTTGGAAAGACCGGATGTTTCCATGTGAAAGTGCACGGTGCGGTGCAGTGTTACAGTTTATGATTAAACCGCCACCGGTAGCCATGTTCAATGTATTGAAAATATTTCCCAGAGAGATAGAAATTGTGGCGTTATTTGTGGGGAGATTGACTGATCCTCAATTAGAAGTACTTGATTATTAGCAAGACTTGGTCAAGATAATGTTCGGAATCGTACACCAACCCAGCTATTCGTTTTTGTTTAATACTTTTAGAATTTTACCACATCAAGAAAATTACCTCTGTCAAAAAAAAAATGTTAATCTGGAGCGTCGTTCAAAAATTTCGACAGCTTTACCTTTTAAAAAATTTATGAATGCGCCAAATAACAAATAACAATTAAAGATCGTTTTGTAAATGAATTTTGGTAGCATACACGAGAATGACTTATTCTAAAGCAAAAAAATTTAAAATAATTGTAATTTACGGTGAGTGCCAAAAAGTCGTAAACCCTCCAGCCGTGTTTGAAAAGAACGGTCTCCAAGTCTAGCAAAATGTCACTCTTCAACCAGAGAGTCCATGGCCACGTGCGAGGAATGTCATTTATCCAAATACATATATGGATAGAAAATCGGACTAAAATTTGATTTTTTTCTTTAGTTATATTTAAAAGAAAAAGTTTTGTTTCTGCAAACAAAAACATCGGTAAGATGTTCCGTTTATTTAGTCAATCTGCGCAAACGATTCAGTAGCGCCGTAAAAATTTCTGTAAATGTACGTTGATTTATAAACATTGTGCACTTTGGATCCTATTGCCACGTTTTCACGTTTTGCAACTACCACCGTGTAATGTTTAATTGAAATGAATAAATACCAGACCATGTATCCAATTATGGTTGCTATTTACCTGTTTTTTTAGAACCGGTTATTACTTGTCCATTCAAAGTATTCATTGAAGATAAACTGCTTGAACTCTGGACTTATCTATATATCCAGCTAAGACCATCTTTGTTCCTGCTTCCCTCTCCTCTACCTGTCAATGTTACTACTCACCCGTTTTGGAAAACAAACCGACTACTCTTCATCGTAATCATCGATAAGAAAGATAAGTTGAAATTGTGCATGTACTAAGTTATTAATTTATTTAAAACGCGATTATATTTGTATTCTGACGTGAATTTACCTACATAATTCTTGCGCTTTATAATGGATCGATGTGATTTAAAACATCTTTTAAAAATTATTATTATGTGTTGGCGTATTTTAGTTTCATGTTAGATTTATCGTCGATTACTGGTACGAAATGTGAATTTTTATATTTTACGTCAATAAAACTACTTTTATTTGTGTGAGCTCTTTAAGATTTAATTATCTGTTTTGTCCGTTGATTACTAAATTATTCGGCGACCACGCCCAACCAGTGGCATATCGTACATAAGGATTATTACTTAATTTAACGTTTAACTAGCATTGTGTAGCTTCCTACACGCATTTGTTGTGTATTTTACATGTGCTTTGTGTCTATAACTGCTTTAGTCGTTTTACAAAAATTATTTGTCTATAGTTTAACTGTTTGTTTTTGTGTTTTAAGTTCCTAGTTGCAGTAGAGTATTTACTACTCGTTTTGCTAGGTGGCGTCTTTTTATTACCTCTTTTGCAGCTTTTGACTTAATTACTACCGAACACACCCACAATCCTTCTTTGACAAATTTTAACACGCAAAGATGGTTTTTTAGTAGCTATTTACAATTCATTCTTCCCCTTAATATGAACAATAGACTTGTCAAACTAAGAAAAATGCCAACAGTTAATTGTAACGACATGTATGCGTAGACTTGTCCGTTTCATTTTGATTCACGGCGCAGGTCACCTGACAGGTTCTTTACATTTCAATCGGCTTCTATAATTTTTTGTTGTTTACGTTCGCATAACCTTACATGCGTATTTCAGATTGTCATACCGTTCTCGTATATTTTTAAGTTTCCTTTATTGAAATCAGTGTTTTTTAATATTAGTAACTAATTATTATGGAAGGAGCTTAAGTAAATACCTTATATTAACAATTCCCATAAGAATAAATGAATAAATACTAACAATAAATCATTAAGATTAATAAGAAAAAAAGTTGCAAGCCGAGACAATCTTTTGAAGTAATGTTCTATTTCATGCAATAACGTGACAATGGTGGTGTATTGGTGCCTTTTACGGCAGTTTTTTTTATGAATTATTATATTTAATCTTACGGCTTAATTCATTACAACGCACTGCAGAAACATGTGGCATTAATGACTGAAGAAGAATCAAAATTCTACAGTACTATAACAAAAACACTCTTCTTACTTGATACAACTTTCAAAAGAAAATTAGAAAATGTCTTGACTAAGGTAACGAATTTATGATTATTAATTATTTTCAAACAGCTGATCGAAATGGATCGACAGATTACACAAAAATATTCACAATTACAAATTATGCGTAAGTAAGATTTGTAGCGATGAGTCACACCTAAAACACGATGAATCTGATTATACAACAGTCCAATTTTTTGTGTTGAAATTATATTTTCTGGTATGGACACAGCTGCCGTTGATAAACCTGATCGCAAATCAGCTGTTATTTCAGCAATCCACACTTTCTAAACGCTTTATACGCTAGTTCTGTCCTGTGTGTTACCGATTCATCAACGTTTGATAAGTTTGAACCGCTTTGTTTCTTTAGTGTCATCAAATCTCTGACAGATTTAACTAAACAATTTACTCTAAAAAGTGGGCTATCACATCTAAAAGGAGAGGTGCATCATTGGTACTTAACACATAGCGCAAGTTTACAAAATTTTAACGACTTTGGAAAAGCATTTGAAGAAAGGTTTATTGGTAAGGAAGATGCTACAATAAGATGGAGAAGAATGACAGAGCGGATACAAAAAACTAAACACTAATTTCCATGAAAAAATTTAATTATACACCCTAACTGAATTGGACTTTGATGATAAAAAAAACAAATTTTAATATGATTGTAGAACTGCACGTTGGTATGCGCAATGATGACAAAGCCACATACAAACTTAGTCAAACTATTGCGCGGCTAACGCCTTTACCTGTAAACCATCCTCGCACTCGCTAAAGCTCAGTTTCTGTCCTAATCATACAATTAACTATTGTTTGAGGCGTCGCACAACAAGACACTTTTGAGAAAACAAACTCGCGAGCCGAAACCGAACTTACTTCAAGAATATGAATTTGAAAGAGGAATTAAATGATACACGTGGATGCATTGAGTCGCGCTCCGGTAGAATTTTTACTGCTAAGTCATATTAAGTACAATTTATCTTTTTAGAGCTTACTTAATCCTATTGATAGAATGTGTATTTCTTAAGTAGGTACAGGAATATTTTATTCATCTTAACCTACATTTAGCCTGTGAGGTGGGTTATTTTAGGTCAACTATATGGAAAGTTTTGTATTCTTTTATTCTTTCACGATGTGTTTAATTTATTGCTTCTTCTCTTCTACAGTTCGCTGGACCCTTACTATTACTCATCTTTGTCAATGAAGGGACTCGACAATCGTACTGTGGCTGCTATTAGACGATTAGAAACGGGTTCAGTCCGAAACGTCTCCCGTTTCTGCCAACCTGCGACGTCCGTGTAAGATAAATAATCACAACCAAAAATTTAACTTAAAACTCAAAATTGTTTAGGCATGTATTATTACACTACCCATAAATATACCAAACACTACCTTTGAAAACATTTCTGTGGAAATTTTTATTTAAAAATTAATATAATATGCATTGAAACAAAACTATAATTACCTAGTAACAATTTTGTTTGTTTATACACTGATATACAATTGAGGAGTTTTCCTACATCTTTTATCCGTTTTGTTTAATTTACAATATACAGAAATGGTGAGTGTAATATATTAAATAATTGTATTAAACAATTAAATTTTTGTAGCGTGAGGTTTTATCAATACACATTGGTCAAGGTGGAGTGCAAATAGGTAACGCTTGTTGGGAGTTGTATTGCTTGGAACATGGAATTCAACCTGACGGCCAAATGCCTTCAGACAGTAGATGTTGCGATGTCGACGAAAGTTACACTACTTTTTTTAGTGAAACTGGTTGCGGTAAACGCGTTCCTAGAGCGGTACTTTTAGATTTGGAACCGACAGTAGTTGATGAAATTCGTGTCGGAACTTATCGCCAACTTTTTCACCCAGAACAACTCATATCTGGCAAAGAAGATGCTGCAAATAACTATGCCAGAGGTCATTATACTGTTGGAAAGGAAATAGTAGAATTAGTTTTAGATCGTGTACGAAAATTGGCAGACTTGTGTATGGGGTTACAAGGATTTATTCTTTTCCATTCATTTGGTGGTGGAACTGGTTCAGGATTTACTTCACTTCTTATGGAACGATTGACTTGCGATTACGGTAAGAAATCAAAACTGGAAGTTGCCATTTACCCTGCTCCGCAAATTGCTACAGCTGTTGTTGAGCCATACAATGCAATTTTGACTACTCATACAACATTGGAGCATTCCGACTGTGCTTTTATGTTTGATAACGAAGCTATTTACGATGTTTGTCGTCGAAATTTGGACATTGAACGTCCAACGTATACCAATTTAAATAGATTATTAGCTCAGATACTTAGCTCCATAACTGTATCACTTCGATTTGACGGAGCTTTAAAAGTTGACATGATTGATTTCCAAACAAACTTAATACCTTATCCACGCATTCATTTTCCGTTAATGACTTACGCTCCAACAGTTTCGGCGGAAAAGGCATACCACGAACAGTTATCTATTCCTGAACTTACTAACGCATGCTTCGAACCCGCAAATCAAACTGTAAAGTGCGATCCAAGGCACGGTAAGTACATGGCTTGCGTAATGATTTACAGAGGAGATATCGTACCAAAAGATGTGAATGTATCTATCGCTACAATCAAAACAAAACGGACTATTCAATTTGTGGACTGGTGCCCTACTGGTTTTAAAATTGGTATTAATTATCAACCTCCTACGGTGGTTCCCGGAGGCGACTTAGCCAAAACTTGTCGCTCTATCTGTATGATGTCTAATACTACAGCAATAGTGGAAGCTTGGGCTAGATTAAATCATAAATTTGATTTGATGTACGCAAAACGAGCATTTGTACATTGGTATGTTGGCGAAGGAATGGAAGAAGGTGAATTTTCAGAGGCTCGTGAAGATCTTGCAGCTTTAGAAAAAGATTATGAAGAAGTTGGAATGGACACTGGGGAGGGTGAAGGAGAAGGGGAGAATATTAATTTAAAACAAATCAAATATTTTTTATTTATTTTTGTAAAAGTATTAAATAAAGGTACTAAGTTTTGTAGAAGGTTTTTTTTTGCTATATACAAACAGTTTCCAAGTAGGGTTAAAAGTCAACGCATTTCTTATTAAGAGTCTAGAAAAGATTGACTGTTAAAGAAAAGACTGGCTGCCCTTCGTTAGGGGGTAATCACTCAGGTAAATAATTTCATACTGACATTTTACTCTTTATTAATAGAGTCAATAAACAATAATAAACAGAAGCCTGAGTGCCGAATAATCCAGATGAATGAATTTATTTTAACAAGTTTTTCCATAGAACAAAAAAATAATGTACAAAACTGGAAGACATACATTGTTAAGTATTCACTTTGGCGCTAATAATGCGTACGATCGTATTAATAGACCTTTTCAACAAAAAGAAATAGAAGTTATGCGCAGTGACACCGAACATATGTGGGTATTGTCAGAGGGGTAACGATCAACGACATTTCTTACGATAAATATGTCAAATTTGACAGTGGTTTGAAGTTGTATTCCAGTTTTTGCTAGTCAGTTATCAGTTGTCAAATCTGACATTTAACGTACAAACCAAAAATATCTTTAAAAAATAACCAAAAACCCACATATGTGCAATGCCGAGCAGGTCTATTAAATACAATCTTACAGGAAACATTCTATTTCTTTCCTTTAATGATTACTTTTGGTTTCCTAGATTTTAAATTTGATAGGTAATTTCTAATTTAAATTTTTCCTTAATGTTAACATCATGGATCGTCTGCAATTTCATATTTAACTGTACATTAAATGTCTTTTATTTTACTCATTTCCACCTATCCTTATTTTCTTCTCAATATTGTTTTCATCCATTTCTCTTCTCTTCTATTTCTCAGTACCGTCTTTCTATCTTTTTTTTTCTTAATCAACACCCATACATTTCTATCCCATATTGTAAGTTATTATATTCTTCAAAGCACAATCTACACTTCCTTATCTCATACCCCATTCATATTTGTTTTCATTTTCTTTATTGCTTGATATAAACTCCGCTATACATTTTGTCGTACTTAAACTTTTGTCTTTCATTACGTATCTTGACTTCCTTTCGGTTGTTAATTTTCCATATCCCGCATTAAATATTCCTTCTTTTTGCCAGTCTTCCTACCTTTATTCCTTTTTGCTACATCCTCATCTGTATTGATCTTTTTCCCTACTTTTTTATCTTTTTCCTTTGCGTATTCTCCTTTTTGATAAGTTTCATTTTTTCGGTCCTTATATTATTTTTTACTTCTCAACACTCCTTGAAAAATTGTATGGTCCACCTTTTTGTCTATTCCTCTCTGATATGTTATTGACCTCATTCCCGCTTGTACCGGCATTTTTTCCAATTTTGTTTTCTCAACAAATGTAGAACCCATGCCCAACTCTAAAACCGCGTTTACACCAAAGTCTTCCAATAAGTTTTTCAAAAGTTGCCACAATTTGTTGCTTTTTCTGTAAAATATAGCAACTTTTCTTGTACTCTACTTGTGGAAAGACAAAATTTGGTTTCCCGCAGAGTGTCGGTAAAAATCAAGGAAGGTAAATGTGAAAAATTTTTGCTGCGCACTTGGCGCATGCAACTTGTAGGTAACTAGTGGAGAACTGTTTCTCCTCCATGCGCCCCGGGAGTTACGTCTGGCGGTACCATCCCTATCCTTCAAAGAGGGTCTCAGCTAATGTCTTCGGTGACCTCTTGTACAGTGGTTAGGTATGATGACACAGGAAACCCCGCCAATAATTGCGTCTTCTTCGTCCGACATCTTGACAATACTGCCTACGTGAAGTTTGTAATTTATTTAATGATACGCATCCAGATATAAATACAACTTCTAAATCTGTTGTTGGTAAAACTTTACAACGTTTTGAACTAACGGGTAGCGTTAAAAATTTGCCAAGAAGTGATAGAGCTAGAACATCGACAAGTGATGATGAGAAACTGGATGTAATTAGCGGCCAATCTCAATATGTCGCAGTCTTCGATCGTCTCAATTTTAAAAAATGAGAAGTAAAACCCTATCAGGTACATCTTGAACCCAAGTTGGTAGAAGATGGTTTTGATAGAAGACTTCAATTATGTGAGAAAATGTCAAATATTTGCAATAATAATAAAAATGTTGTCAACAATATTATTTTCTCTGACGAAGCTACGTTTTGCCTTAATGGTGAAATAAACAAACATAACTGCAGATACTGGTCATCAAAAAATCCTCATTGGGTTTTAGAACACCATACGCAGTATCCTCAAAAGGTTAATGTTTGGGTGGAAATTGTGGGGGGTTATATTATAGGTCCTTTTTTTTATGGCAATTTAACTTCGGCTAAGTATTTACAGTTATTGCAAAATCAAACTATACCTGCCTGTGCTACTCTTTATCGCCATGAAAACAATGGACACCTCCCCAACAACAATACCTGGTTCCAGCAAGATAGCACCCAACCACACTATGGTGCAAATGTTTGTCAACATTTAAATAATGTGTTTCCAAACAGATGGATTAGGAGAGGAGGAAACATTGAGTGGTCAGCCCGTTCACCGGATTTAAGCCCTTCAGATTTTTTTCTGTGGGGTTACGTAATAAACAACGTTTACAAAGGTAGGCCCAATAACATAAAAGATTTAAAAATTAGAATTACCAAAACGATGGAAGAAATTCCCCGTGAATTCTTAGAAAATTCTCTTTGTGTTTTTGTAAGTCGACACTTTTATTACAAATAATTTATCATAAAATAAAAATATTAAACTCACTCGCCTTTGTTCATCGTTTCGCTTTTCTTTATCATAGCTGTATCGTTTACGAATCAGAAATTAATTAATTGTAAATACTTTAACTGACATTTCCTCGAAAAAATTTAATACTACCGCAACATTTTTTATACCATTATAAAGAAAAAAAAATCTCTATTGAATAGTAGTACAACATTAATAGGTTGCCGTTTAAAAAATATCCCGTAAAGTCATAATTGTCAATATGTAGATAAAAATTTCATAAAAACCTTTTGTATTAATAAATTTTAACGACAAAAATCGGGTGTCTCCATACTTTTAACTCTCTCTGTATATATGCGCCGTTTGCCGTTGACACCCTGGGCTGTTGGTCGGAGGAAGCTGTAGAGTTTGTATTAATTATTTCTTCAAAAATTAGGTCGATATCCGTTGAGAACAGGAAAATTCTGTTTTTTGTAGATTTCCACGAAGTGGGCCTTCTTTAGGAGAGAGGATGGGTTGCTCGATTACAACCTGGGTTTTTCATTAACCCAACGTTTTGGCCAACTTGGTGGGCTTTTTCAAGGTTTCTTTATTAAGACAAAACAAATTAATTAAGCACAAATATATAAAACAAACATTTCTAGAGAATTAGTAATTACATTAATTAATAAATATTGGTCACAAATAAAGAGCTTTACTACTCTACAGTTAAACGAATTTGTTAATATCATTCAATTTGTATTCGATTCAAGTTATTTTACCTACAATAATTGTTATTATAAGCAAATTTTCGGCACAGCCATGGGTAACCCTGCTTCCCCAATACTTGCATCCTTAGTCATGCATGACTTAATCAGTTTTGTTATAGAAGAATTAGAATATGAACCACTTTTTATGTTCGTTTATGTTGATGATATCATCTCTTGCATACCTAGATCTAACATAACTAGTACTGATGAAAGGTAAATATTTCCTCCTATAAATGATTAACTACTTGGATTGTTCCTGCTTCCCCTATTTTAGCAAACTTAATAATGCACGATTTGCTTTTATATGTTCGTTACAATTTATTGTTTGAACCTATTTTTATGATAAGTTATGTTGATGATGTAATCACTTGCATCCCTGAAGATGAAATACATAATACTCTTAATATTTTTAACAAATACAATCTACATTTAAAATTTACGTACGAGATTGAAAAAGATAATTCATTACCCTTTTAGATGTGAGGTTGATTAAAGATCAAGACACCAACAAATTATTAACTGACTGGTATTTTAAACCCATGGCATCCAATAGAACTATCAATTATTTATCAAATCACCAACAGCACCAAAAAATAAATATAGTTAAATCTATGAAAACAAAATAACAAAACTAAGTAGTCCTAAATATCTCACTAAAAATCTAACCTCTCTAAAAATATATTGAAAAATAACAATTATCCTACTAACATTATTAACAGAATCTTATACTATAATTATAACACTAACACACCATCACCAATTAATCCCCCTAATTCTCAATATACCTATACTAAAATTATTAATATACCTAACTTGACTAAACACCTTATCCCATTACTAAAAACTACTAACGTCCACATAGCTACATACAATAACAATACTATTTACAACATTATCTACACACAATTAAAAGACAAGACAAACATTCTTGACAAACACAATGTAGTGTATAAAATAGACTGTCTTGACTGTAATAAATGCTATGTTGGCCAAACCAAACAAAAAACACGTAATAGGATTAAAAATCATAAGTACGATTGCAAAACAAAAAAACCAGACTCTGCGTTAGCCGTACACCATATTGAGATGGGTCATAATTTTAATTTTGATAATCCTACGATTTTAAATGTAGAAAAGAATTATAAAAAACGTCTAATAGCTGAAATGATATACATCATCAAACACAATAACAACATTAATTATAACACGGACACACAAAATTTAAGCAATATTTATAGAAATTTAATCACTAAAATAAAATAGAAGAAGGAATTCCCATTATCATATTGTTATCTAGTCATTCATGTTTGTTCGTTTCTACGTATAGAGTGTGTGTTTTATTAGAGATATTTATTTACATTTAATTATTAATTTATTTTGTGTTTGTTTTAATATCTATGTGTTTTTTTACACTTATCCAAGTGGCGGACCATTTATTTGTTTTAAGTAAGTAGTCGAGTCAATCACCTATAATTTAGATTTATATATTAAGGATATGATGTTTATATAATTTACCGTTAAATGTATTCCTTTCTTTTTAATAAACAGAGGTCTGAAGAAGTGCACATTCGGCTGCACGAAACGTTGCCTGATAAAACGCCTTAATGGTTTTTTGGTGCCCCTCCTCAAGGAAGAACAATCCAAGTAGATAACTAGTACTCTTAATCTTTTCAATAAATATAATGAATACCTGAAATTTACTTATGAAATTGAAACTAATAGTCAGATCCCATTCCTTGATGTTTTATTAGTTAACAACAAAATTGATAACATTTTACTGACTAACTGGTATGTGAAACCAATTGCTTCCAACAGAATAATCAATTATTATTCAAAACATCCATCTTTTCAAAAAATTAACACTATAAGGAGCATATATCAGAAAATAATTAAATTAAGTAACCCTGTATTCCATAAGGAAAATAAAAATATATTACAATTATCCGAATAAACTTAGTAAAATAATATTGAGAACGGTAGAAACTAACTTAGATCAAGATATGAACAATAAGATTACTACATCTATTGAACAACTATATAAAAAACTTGTTAATGTACCCGGCCTGTCAGAAAACTTATTAAAATTTTGAAACTAGATGAATTGAAGATCGCTCTCTATAATAATAACACAATTTATAAACATGTCTATTCTAAACTCAAAGACAAGACTTTGTACGTGGATTTATTAAGTGTTACGTATAAATTAACGTGCGGTAATTGTTCTAAAGTATATATTGGCCAAACCAGGCAGAAATTAGGTAATAGAATAAAAAATCACAAATATAATTGTAAGAAAGACAGTGAAACGACCGGACCATCATTACATTGTCGTAAAGAGGGTCACATATTCAACTTTGATTCCCCTGTAATCTTAGACGTTGAACCGAATTTTAAAAAACGTTTAATATCAGAGATGATATTCATTAACTTATACAACAACAACGTTAATTTTAACACTGATACTAGTAATATGTACAATCATCTAATTTCCAACATAAAGACTTACAAAAAATTCCTTAAACAATAAAACTAACTACTTAAAATTAATCCCATCTCCGTAACTAAAACTAACTAATATTAATCCCACCACCACAACTAAAACTACTTAATATTAACTTATAATTAATAAAAATGTTTAATCACTCAAGTTTCGTGTCATCCTTGAAATTTTGTAAATACTGTGACGTCGGAGTTACCTTTTTCTAAAAGAGAAATTTAAAATGTATTCAATGCCACATTGTGATAAATGTACATTAGAAGTTCGTACGTTGAGTAATGAATTTATTACTTTAATTGTTAATTTTGCTTAAATTAAATAACAAGTTTACCTAATTATGTTAGTTATTTGCAAGTTTTAGTAACCTCAGATCTGTATGGTAATCAATGAACTTGCTTTTCAGAAACCAATTTTTTCTGGTAAGCCTTCTTGTTAGTTATATTTCTTCTTTCTAGTCAAGTAGATTCATTTAAATTTTACGATTATTAATTATCTGTGATATTTTACTATAATTAATTTTGTTAACAATGTTTTATATAAACAATTATTGTAATTTTTATCAATTAATTGGTCTTTTATATATTTGTACTTAATTAATTTGTTTTGTCTTAATAAAGATACCTTAAAAAAGCCCAATAAGTTGGCCGAAACGTTGATTTAATGAAAAACCGTGGTTTTAATTGAGCAACCGATCCTCTCTCCTAAAAAAGGCCCACTTCGTGGATATCTACAAAAAATTTCAAATCTAAGGAAATAACTATTTTAAAGGAATATTCTTCTTCTTCTTTGGTGCGTTCTTTCATATTTTTACGTGGTGTGGGAGGTGTTACATGTCCCCATAAGAAGAAATCCGTTGAAGTTAAGTTAGGTGACATTTGGGGGCAATTCTGAGTTCCATTTCTTTCAACTCATCAATTATGGAAATTGACATTGAAAAATTCTCGAATGTAAATTTGTGGGAGTCCCATCCATTTGAAGCCACATCGCTCTTCATATGTCTAAAGGAATGTCTTGTAGTAACATTGGAAACTGATCTCTCAAAAAATCTAAAAACAAGATTTCATTTAAATGTTCTTCAAAAAAATAGAAACCGGTTAAATATTGACCCATTATCCCACCTCACACATTCACTAACCATCTGGGCTAATTATTATTCTTTCTAAATTGATGGGGATTGGAATCGGAATAAAAACGAAAATGATGTCTATTAACGAACCCATTGTTGTGAAACGTGCACTCGTCACTAAACAAAATAAGATTACAAAAGTTTTCATTTTCTGCCTTTTTGTCCACATATAAAATTCCAGTCGCTATCTTTTTTAAGAATTCTTGAGGCACTTGCTTGGCTGATATTGAAATTCTGCGCAATTGAATTTTGACTCATATGGGGATTTTCAATTACAGAGGCTATTACTGCAAATTTAGTCTCTTCATTTTCTGTCACAGGTTTTCTATTAGTGGGTTTTTTTGTACTGAACACTTCCAGTTTCTCTAAATTGAGCGAACAGTGTTTCGAAGACGACTTCATTTGGATGGTTTCGTTAGAAAATCTTTGAGCGTATAGTCGTGATGCTTGCAAGCAGTTTTCCATACATTCTCCAAGAATTAAAATCATATTTTAAATAAAACTTTATTTTAAATATTCACTTTCATAAAATGTCCAAAAAGCACTAACTACGGCTACTAAATGACAATTTGCAAAGAAAAACTCTTATTGATAACTGAGAAACAGGGATAATAATCCAAAGAATGGAACACTAAACTGCAGTGTCTATTTAACAAACAGAAAACACTAAAAACTGCACCAAAAATCTTTACTCGGACACGTGTTTCAATAGCTAAGCTATCATCATCAGCGATACCGATCATTGCAGTGCAGTTTTTGGTGTTTTCTGTTTGTTAGGGATAATAATTATCACCTGTCAAAATTTCATAAGTTGGTTGATAGGTATTTAATTTGTTACAAATCAGTCTGCATTATGAAAACCTGCATTTTTCATGAAAACGTGAATATTTAGCTATAGGACACTATAGTATTGTTTGATAAGTAATTACATTTTACATTCACTGTTGATATAAAATACAGGGTGTTCCATTTAATTTAAGCTAGCAAGATTTTTCACAAATTTTACATAAAATCTGATCAATTAATAGAGTTCAATGCAAATTTAGTTTGGAGAAAGAGAATAGTTACTGAGATATGAATCTGTAAAATTGTGACGACATTTTCATAAAATACAAAATATCTCAAAAATCTTTAGGTTTGAGTAAGGTAAATCTATATAAAATTCATTCTTATTTTCATCGTAGAAACTGAAAATGTAATAATGTACAGGACATTCCATAACAAAAACACAACTTTGATACGTTTTGTGTATTTTGGGACACCAGTATATTTCGAAAGTAATTTTAAAATATTCCTCCGATAGGACTCTATCCATCCCAGATAAATTTTTCAAATTTTATTAAATAGTTTGTCTGTAATATTCCGTGTCGTGTACTATGAATAATCCTGTATAAGCAAGTAAAGAATGATAAACAGAAATATTTAAATGCAAAAAATCGTAATGGTAGAGGTGGTGGTGTTGGAATAACAGAATAACATAGAGCAACTTTAGATTAGGAGTAAAATAGGTGGTTGCAATGTGACAATTGGTGTTGTTTATAGGCCGCCTTGTCCCTGTTGTAAAACATTTCTGGACGAATTAGAAAATATATTGTCCATAGTAGGTATCTCTTACCACTGACTATTTGTTTCTATTAGAGATTTAAACATCGATATGTTAAGTCCTGAATCTATTACATTACAAACTCTGTTAGATAATTTTAACCTAAAACAAACAATAGAAGTTCCTACTAGAATAACTGTCTCGTAGATGACGAGATTTAATTATTACCAAAAATCAAGAATTAATAATAGAGACTGGCGTAATTAGTATGCATGGAAATCTTGATCATGATTTTGTGTATGTCGTTGCGAATATTAAAATACAAAAAACAGACACATGTTTCAAAAAAAATGCGTGATTTCAAACATATAGACCAACTACAGTTTTATTACGATTTACAAGCCATACCATGGCGCAATATCTATCATCTATCAAAGGAAAGGAACACCAACTGCAGCGTCTATTTAACCAACAGAAAAACACCAAAAACTGCACCAAAAACTTGACTCGGACACGTGTTTCAACAGCTAAGCTGTTATCATCAGCGATCAATTAAGTTTAACGATGCGTGATAAGCAGATAGTATATATAAAGCTTCCCGTTGTTTTTATTTTTAGTATCGGTATCGCTGATGATAACAGCTTAGCTGTTGAAACACGTGTCCGAGTAAAGTTTTTGGTGCAGTTTTTGGTGTTTTTCTGTTGGTTATCTATCATCTAGATGATAATAATAGTAAAATTGAGTTTGTACTTGATAATTAGCTTTTGCTTTTAGATATTCACGCACCATTCCGAACATATCGATTGACAAAGCCTCTGCGCCACGACTTACCGATGAATTTCGTCATATGAAGTTTTTAAGAGACAGAGAATTATAACGTTTTAAACGATCTCAGGATCGGCACATATGGGATAATTATGCTTCACTCAGAAACTCAGTAACTGCAAAATGTCGACCCGATAAAAAACTATATTATCAAAACGTATTTTCTACCGTTAATCAAAATAAGGTTTGGAAGAAAATGGAAAATTAACTGGTACTAAAACAAACAAGTTTCCTATGTTCTGTTCCAAATTTGACTATTTGTGATACTCTGATATGTTTCTATCAGAACATAGGTTGTTAAATTCACCAATATCATTTACATTACAAGCCGTTACTGAACAGGATGTATTAACTGCTATTAACAAAATTGTATCCTCTAGTACTGGTATTGATGGTATGAGTATTTTTGTTATTAAACTTACTCTTCTGTTTCTGCTACCTTTACTAACCAATATAGTCAATTTCTCTTTTAAAACATCTACATATCCAGACTTATTCAAACGTGCAATTGTAGTCCCATTACCAAAAACATCAAACCCTACATCTTTTAAACACCTTCGACCAATTAGCTTACTTCCGGTTCTATGTAAAATACAAGTAAAGATAATTTCGCTGTAATTTAGTAATTTTGTTTATGAAAATCACATACTTTCTCCGGTATAGTCTGGTTTTTGACCTGCCAATAGCTGTAATAACGCACTTCTGAAAATTGTAGATTTTTTGAAAGCATTCGAACCAATAAATCATTTATTGCTGTTATCGATTATGTCATATATTGGTTTCTCTTAGTCTACCATTTCATTTTTTCGTAGTTACCTGGGGGGTCGTAAGCAGGCGGTCAAAGTATCTGACGACATATCGAATTTTAGGGATATTAATAAAATGGCGAACCTCAAGGTTCTGTATTAGGCCCTCTTTTATTTTCTGTGTATACTTCCCATCTCATTGCCAATCTCATTAGTATGCAGACGATACTGTAAAAAAATTCTATGTGAGTCACTTGTTTTATCTAAGTTCAACTACTACGATGCTGTATATGGCCCATGCATTGATAATTTAACCGGAAACTCAATACAAAAGGTCGAAAAGTCTTGTATTAGATATATTTTCGGCTTAACAAGAAGATCATAGGTGTCTTATAAATTAGCTCAAATTGGTTGGCTGAACATGGGTAACAGAAGATATTTTCACTCTGTATGCCTCTACCATTCTATAGTAATAAACCAATCGCCTCCTTACTTACATCATAAAATTAGCTATAGAACGGACGTACATCATCTCAACCTCAGATTTAGGGGAATGTTAACTATTCCACGTCATTGTTTGCAATTATACAAAAGAAGTTTCAGTTATTGCATTGCTTCCATTTACAATAGAATTCCCCCTTTATACAATTGTCACTCTTAATTTTCAAGAAAATAATGAGAAGGTATTTATTACACTGCCAACATACAAAGGTATGTTAATTAATCAATAATATCTTTAATTTCATTTTTAAAATTAGTGTAGTAAGGTTTGAAAGCATTACGTGCAAAGTGCAAATTTTTCTTTCTTAAATTTATCGAAATTACGTAGGTTTAGTTTTATAAAGGTTAGGTTAGAGCAGAGAATAACTTTTGTTATTTTACTGGACCTCGTCTTGAAAAGAATTCAAATTTTCTATATATAAATCTATATTAGGTTAATAAAGATATTTTCATTCATTCATTCATTCATGTCTGGAGAAAGATGTGATGTGTTCAAATCTGTAGAATTCAATTTTTTTTGCTTATTTTCTATTCTTTTTGAAAGTTGCAAACAACTGGAATATAATCTGCATTAAAATTTATCCCTAAAATCATCGCCAACTGCTTCAAAATTTATCTATTCTAGACTTCTGATCCATTTCTCTCAACTTTGTTTCGTAATCTTTATTTTTCTTTTCAAGTATGTATTCCAACCGATATTTTTAAATTATTGATTTCATATAAATTGTTATTTACTTTTTCAATTATTACAGAACGCTTGATTTAATGATCATATTACGTCATCTTTTATTTTAATTAAAAATCTTTCGTTAGATACTACCTGATTTTTATCTATGTTTATCGAATGTTTCTTCTAAACACTTTTTGCACGTGTACAACTTTACTGTTTTTTTTTGTTTCTCTAAATACACACGAGTAATGAATAGTATATTGAAAAACAAGTGTCACAACAACACTTTTTGTCGCACGAAGACAAAGTTTGCAGACCGACCGAAGGGAGGTCTGCAAATGTTGGAGTGCGACAAAAAGTAGTTGTGGCACGTGTTTTTCATACTATTTTTTCTATTTCGCAAAAATTTACTTCAAATACTTCAACAAATAAATGTTAATATTTGACATAGTGTTTTTTGTGTTTTAAAGCTACGTTGGCAGAGTAGTTGACATCCTAATTTCAAATATTTTAAATATTTTGAACCTAATTTCAATTTATATAATCATATAAAACACAAAAAATTAAAAAGGAGTTTGTGATGTCCAAAATGTCACTGAATATGAAGAACTCCCTCAAAAAGAACAGAAAGGGTGAAAATTTTGAAAAACGATACTTTTTAAATCGTTTCGCATTACAACCTTTATAGTTATTTAAATTTTAAAAACACATTTACGGTCGGAAAAGACTGATCTTCAATTTTTGTAAAAATAATTATTAAAATGGAAGATCTAAGTCGTACTCCACGTGTATACCTAATGCGAATTAGCAAAAATACTGTTGAAAGTTTGCCAAAATCATGTGTGAAATTATAACGAAACATTCACATTTTATACTAACAATTACTGAAAATGTTGGTTCAGCTTAAGTTGAAAAATGAAATAATGTACAAAAAATTTAACATTTATTAATTTCTAAAATTAACTACCTTTTTAGAAGAAACAGAAACATGTTTCGCCAAAATATTACAAACGTTTGAAATGGAAAATATTAAATTTGTGGGTAGCTTGACTTACATTTACGAACTGAAACGTACCCTTAACTTTTCATAATGCTTTATCTATTCAGGTGCATGCAGATTAAGAGCTCACATTGAGTAGTATTATTTTATTGAATATTAGAAATATTAATTTAAGTTGGTTTCAATAATTATAATCATTCCTAAAACTAAAATTCATGTTGCACGAGCGTTTGCAGTAAAATTTTCATATAGAAATACTTATATAAGTTACGATCTAGGGATATCCCACACCATCGATACTTTCTTCAAATCGTACATTAAAATGTACTACAATAACAATTGATATTAACAGGATAGGCTACGCTTTTACAATTACCCAATCTTGAAGAATGTACTGGAGAATGTTCCTGTCAAACTTCAGTTTCGGCATAAGCAAATTGTAGTTAAAATTTAATTATAATAAAAATACATGGTCGTTGAAAATCGTCACCGCTGCAGAAGATCCAAATCAACTTCGTTAACAAAAATTCAAGTTTCACAAATTCTTTCTAAAAATATCACATCTGATTAATTCACACAAACTTGCAATATCCACAATCAAAAAATTGTCAACAACTAGACAGAATTCCAGGACTGTAAAATAATTACTGTATTTTTGTTTTTAATCTATTTGAATAATTACCTTAAGTAATTTTCTTTGTATTTTCAGTATAAATAAAATATAAGATGAACAATTTGTACTAAATGTAGGTATATTTTCTGTTCCCCAAGAAATTGTCTAGTGACTTTTCTTTAAAGTGTATTGGCAATCCTAGCGTTTAACAAACGCGCCAGAATTTTCAAATTTAAAAGGAGGCTGTGTTTAAATATTCATAAATTTTGATACATAGTGGTATTTGTGTAGACATAATGAAAAGCAAAACTATAAGTAGTACTCCGCCAGAATTAAAACAATTAGCAGACAACGCATTACATAGTTGAATGCCAAAAAAGTCACGACATAAATATGAAAAAGAATACTCAAACTTTATTACTTGGTGCGATCAAAACAAAGTAAGCTCGATTACTGAAAATGTGGTATTGGCATACTTTGAGAATATGAAGCATTCTAAGAAGTCTTCCACAATTTGGTCCAATTACTCGATGTTGAAGACTTGTCTAAATATAAACAAAAATAATGATATTTTAAAATTTCTGAAAGTAACTGTTTTTTTGAAACGAAATTCCGAAAATTATGTACCAAAAAAATCCAAGACCCTTCAACTCGAACATATCGAAAAGTTTCTTGTTGAAGCAAGCGATGATCGTTACCTTGCGATGAAAGTAAGTATGCCTAATAATAAAGTAACAATAATTGAAATTTGTTTAACTCTATTGATATACAACATGTACTTACTTTTTAGAATGCTTTAATCATGGGATATTCCGGAGCTTGTAGACGAGAAGAACTAACTCATATGAGCATCAACGACATTCAGTTTAGAATGGATTCAGTAATTGTATGTATCTCTAAAACGAAAAATAATGTCGCACGTGTGTTTGCAATAACAGAACCTACATGGATAAATTTAATTAAAAAATATTATAACTTTAACCCTTCACATACACCACACCAGCGGTATTTTTTTACATATCACGACGAAAAATGTAATGTCATTCCTATAGGTATAAATAAAATAGGTCAAATGTCAAAAAGCATTGCTACCTATCTTAACTTATCTAATCCTGAAGAATACACCGGGCACTGCTTTAGGCGCAGTTCGGTATCTGAATTAGCAAACCGTGGTGGCGACTTAATAACTATTAAAAAGCATGGAGGTTGGAAGTCCTCAGCAGTTGCTGAGGGCTATATTGATGCTTCTATTAAGAAAAAAGTTGAAGTCGCACAGATCCTGTCGCACGAATATCACGTCAATGAACCTTCAACTTCATGCAACTCGACACATAGTGACACTAAGAAAAGTACAATTAGTAGTATAACAACAGAGGTGGAATGTTCTCACACGCAAAACACAAGCGTTTTCTCAATGCAGTCACTACCAGGTGTACCTATTTCTACAGGTGACAATTGCACTGTTACAATTAAAATTTACAATAATTTTACTATTAATGGATAAAGTTAGTTAAAATATTGTTTGTTAAAGTTAAAGTACGGAAAGAGCTTCTCTTTCCGTATCGTGGACAATACGGAAACAAAGCTATAGTAATTGCGAAATAGAAAAATACATTTTTACAATTATAACAAGAAATCAATAAATCTTTTTGCACTGTTAATTTTCTTCTTGCAAAAATTGAAGTTAGACATATTATACACACATTCTCTTTATTAACTTATTTCGATTATTACTATAAATTGTAATGATTGATTATATTTCGTTTATTATATTAAACGCTTAATCTGTATTGCGCGCACTTGCTCCGCTCGGCATCACGGCCACACACAAATTAATAGATAAATCATTAAACGTTTTTCCAAAGACCATGCTGATTCTCAGATAGGTATAATGTTTTTAGATGTCCATAATAATTTTTGCGCCATAATTTAATCAAAAATTTTAAGAATTGATAAGTAAACATACTCCTCTGTAGTTTTCAATGTTAAAACTATCACCATTTTTGAAAATTGAAGTAATAAAACTTCTTTTCCATAACAATGGAAAATTTTGTAAGCTCAGTGATTTGTTAAATAAAATATACACAGTATAACTAATACAAAAAATTTAGTTTTTTAATAATATATTTGGTATCAAACCTTGACCAGTACACTGAGAAAAAAAACATTTGTTATAAATGAAAATACAATAATACTAAATAAAAATACCATTTATATTATGGACAACTTTATAGTTCAGTTGCGATAAATAACTTGGGTTTGCTGAAATGAATCATTTATATTAAATGGGTAAAAAGTAAGTGCAAGTAATAATTGTCATAAGTACCATAATTAATAGCCGCTATTAGATTTTTGTAGTTAAAGCAAATGCACTGATATTTGTCGTTAATGTAGTTTCAGTTAGGACAAATAAAATTGGTAGTACATACTAATAACAACTTCACTTGGTATGAAAACACTTCATTTGCAATAAATGGGTATTCTGTTTGTTACAAATATTACAGTATTCAGTATAAATATAAAGACAGTAGCCTTTACGTTAATATTAAGTTAACACTAATGAAGGGGGTATTTATCAGAAATGCTTTAAGTAGTTGAAGTAAATAGATAATTACCTAGTTCCCATCAGTTTAGAGCTACTTAAAATATATTTATTCACATTGTTTTGAATTTGAAAATAAAACTATTATTTATATGTAAAAATCTATATTTAGTCAAGTGGAAAGTATACAAACGTTTACAAACAAAGGGTATTATTTGTTTCGAATCAACAATGTATTAGCTTACAGAACATCTCACCATTGACATAAATAACATTCACAAAAAAAAAGAAATCTCCACATGCCGATACTTAGTAACTACAAAACATTAACTTAAAAATAGAAATTCTACCATAGGATTACTATTAACTCATACAAACAAATCAAACTGGTAACTCTATCTAAGCACTAATATCGTAATAAAAATTGCAAATACAGTAATATAAAATATCAGTAAGTAAACTTAACACAAAGCCGCATAGTATTTGTTTCGACTGACTAACTAAAATGATATAAACTAAATACTGGCATATTTCTGTACAGATAATAAAACCTCACTTACGTTATATTTACGAGGATATATTGAAAAATTCTTAGCCTACTATAGAACCAAACAAAATTTCAATGTCAAAATAATAATAATAATAATATGATTTATTGTCCAACAGCTACAAAGCCAATTACAGGACAACAATAAATAATTCAGTTTTATATATACATATGTTATTAGAAATAGCAAAATATTAATAATAGTAATAAAAGTAAAGAAACTAAAGCTATGTTACTAAAAATTGCAAAATAAATAAATCACTTAACAAGAATGATAATAATGATAATAATAACGAAAAACTGAGATTATATATTATGTGTAATAGTTGATTGTTCAAAAGTAATTAAATAATATTCATTCTATGCCTCTAATAGAGTTTTAAGGTTACAATAGAAAATATCAGTATTGCAACAAATATCATTATAATAACCGCACATTGCCATGACTGGGGATTTTTAAATGTATTGGTTTTAGCAAATTGAGTATAAAAGTATAATTATTTCTGGTGTTCTTCATGGATGCGTAAAAATTCAATTTACCTAGTATAAAAGGACAATCAATTGCATTATGTAATAATTTATACAACACAGACAAACCAATCCTACGTCTTCTTAGGTCAAGAGATAACAAATCAAATTTTCTAAGTAGTTGTTGATGACAAAATCCTCTTTCAGGATAAAATTTATATTTTTATACCAGAGATATTTTAAAAACTTCCTTTAAACTCTCTCAAATTTAATTTTGAGGTGATCATAATAAGGCATCCAAATTGTTGCACCGTATTCGAGACGACTTCTGACTAAAGAAAAGTATAACGTTTTCAGTGTATCAATGTTAGAAAATTGCTTGCAAATTCGAATCATAAATCCAAGCATTTTAGTTGCAGAAGAAACTGTGTTTGATACATGGATATTAAAAAGCAATTCACTGTCAAAATAAATGCCAAGGTCTTTGGTTTCATAACAACGAGAAACGATACGATCATCAATTGTATAGTTATGCAATAAAGGCTTAAGTTTTCTAGAGAACGTCATTATTTTGCACTTCTCGATGTTAAAGTTGAGTCTGTTTAACTTGCACCATTTTGAGATAGCATTTATATCATATTGTAATTTAATACAATCAATAACAGATTTAACAGTAGTAAAAACTTTTACATCATCTGCATACATTAAGGCTTCACAATCAATTCTATCATTCTATAAACAACAAAAATAAGAGAGGACCCAGGTTTGAGCCTTGTGGTACACCAGATTTTGCTAAAAAACTTTTAGATATGAAGTCATTATATACCACGTATTGTAAGCGATCTTGGAGGAATGATGAAAGAAATGAAATTATTGAGCTGCAAAAACCATACAGTCTTAATTTTTCTAGTAATACCCCATGGTCAATGCAGTCAAAGGCCTTGGAAAAATCGGTGTAGATAACATCCACCTGCCCGCGGTTATCTAGCGCCTCAGCCGTAAAATGAGTCAAACAACACAGGTTAGTAAGTGTAGAGCTTTTGTCCACAAAACCATGTTGATGCGGTGATGTAAAGTATTTAATTTGATGATATATTTGGTTACACATGCAACTTTCGAACACTTTAGCAAAGTTAGACAATATGGATATAGGTCTATAATTAGTTATTTCAGCAGGGTCTCCCTTTTTGAGCACAGGACATATTCTACTAGTTTTCCAAGTTGTAGGAAAGGTACTCGTTTTTAGACCCAGATTAAAAATGATAAATAATGGTTCAACAAATATCTGACGACAATCTCTGAGAAGAAAGCTAGAAACTTGGTCATTTCCCGACGTTGGCTTACTTTATAGTTTCAATATTGCAAGAGAAATGTCATCTCTGGATACAGATTTTACATTAACATTAGAAAGATTGCTAGTGTGACTGATGGCATTATGATAACCTGGAGTAGAATTTTGGAAAACACTGCTGAAATAATCAGCGAAAGCATCAACCATTTTGTTTGGATCATTATAAGAAATATCGTGTTTATACTTCTTAGCGGGGATCCTAGAACTACACTTTTTGGTTTTGACAAATGCCCAAAAGCTTTTGCTGTCATTATTGATAGAATTTTCTACTTCAGATAAAAATTGACGATAGGATGTTTTTATTTGAATTTTTACCAGAGATCTTAGTCTTCTATATTCTCTTAAATTTGCATCATTATGATTGTTTTTGTATTTATGATAAAAAACGTTCCTAAGTTTAATATTACTGATAATTTCCTTTGTGAACCATTTTGGATATTTTTGCATATTACTTTTCTTTTTAAAGCAAGGTACAAATTCATCAAACACATTATATAACATGTTATAAAATACATCACACGCAACGTTAACATTGTTACAACTGTTCAATACTGACCAATCGATTATATTTAGCGCATTATACAGGGTGTTTCCTAAGTAATCTAAAATATTATATGGGGCGTTTCGTTACTCAATTTTAAGACGAAAAGTTCATATAAACATGTGTGATAAGTCTTGTCGTTAATGAGATACAGGGTGTTAAACTATTTATAATAAATCAGCTCTGATTGTATTTGAAATTAATTTTTCCTGGTGACGCTACTGGTTTTCGAAAAACATGCTTATTCTAAGTGGCCTTTGGAATAACGTTGACAACTGTGTCAAACCTAAAACTAACGCAAACAACGAACAATAAATTGTTAATAATACGATCTTTTTGTGTTAAGTTAACAACGATGCCTGTGTTTACTAATGCCGAAATGGCTAATATGCACTTTTTGTATGGATTAGCAAATGGTAATGCCTTAGAGGCTAGACGTATGTATGCCCAGCGTTATCCTAATAATCGTTTACCATGTTCAGATACGTTTACTAAGCTACATAATAAAATAATAAAACACCCTGTATCTCATTAACGACAAGACTTATCACACATGTTTATATGAACTTTTCGTCTTAAAATTGAGTGCCGAAGCGCCCCATATAATATTTTAGATTACTTAGGAAACACCCTGTATAGTAACACGAAATTGGCTTTTTTAAAGTTGTATCGTTTGTTACCCGCAAAGACTGGAAAATTAGTAGAAACATCAATTTGCAAATTAAATAATATTTGCAATGCAGGGTGGAAAATATCTTCATCAATTAGTGGTTGAAGATCTCGATTTATTTCACAATTAAAACTTGCTAATACAAGATCAAGAAGTCGATTGTTGATATTATAATTGAAGTTCAGCTGGCGCAGATTTAGTACATCAGCATAATATAACAATAAAGTACTTAAGTTATCACTTTTATTAATTATATTGGGAATGTTAAAATCACATAAGATTATTAAATGCTTCTTGTTTAAATAATACTGTACAAAATACTGAAAAAATGTTTCCAAGTCTGTAATTGACGGAGTACCTGGAATGTAGACAACAAATACATACAACGTTAAATATAAATAATTACAACGGCAACCTATTATTTCAAATGATGGTAGGAGCTGTAAGAGTACGGACAAATCTAGCTGGAATTTTATTCTTAAGCGCTAGAAGAACAGCCCCTCCTGTAGATGCACTAGTGGTCTCAAAGTCACGATCGTTACGGTAAACATTATATGTATCTATACAAAAATATTCAGAACTACTAATATCTTTTTGAAAGCCATGTCTCGGTTAAAGCGATAATATCATATTCGCAGTCACTTACGTTAGATGCAAATTCAAAAACACTTTCCACGAATACTACGCACATTTTCATAATAACATTTAATGTTGCTGTTGGAGTTGCTTAGTTTTTTGTATAATAGTCGGCAATCCTTTTATATATTTAATAAACAAATTTTGTTCACTTTTTGATTTTCTATTGTTTAATTGTTCCACAACATCTTCATACTTCTTTCGCTGCATAGGTGTTTCATCCAAACTAAGTCGTATGTTGGGAAAATTATTTCTTAGTTTACTCTTATTTTTGATTAGGTAAATGGCGTCGTTTTTTGATTTTAATTGAACTTTTAGCGGTCTAATCGTGTTTGTTGAATTTCCAATTCGATACGCTTTAACATTATTCACGTCATCAATGTCATTGCATTCCTCGCCGGGTTGCAAATTGTAAATAATTATATTATTTTCCCTTCTCTGCCTATCGTTAATTTCTCTAATTTGAAATTCTAAATCATATTGTTGTGAATTAGAAGTAACATTTTTAATTTGAGCTTTTAGGTCTTCAACGGTACGTGAAAGTTGATTAATAACTTCCATTAATTGAGGAATTAACTTGCAACCAGAACAATTATCACTCTTTTTATCATTTTCATTGCAGTTATTGCATGCCCATTTAAAATTAGGTACAGTATTAAAAATATCAAACTGTTGTTTAGATATATTAACACATTTGGAGTGATAATACTGATAGCAAAAGTCACACTTCAACCTTGAGATTTTTGATTTATTGCTTGAGTACAACTTATGTAAATATTCGACATTATTAAAGATTTTAACTATTTCACTGCAACACAATTTTAAACCAACCATATTTTATAACTCAACATATTCTCCTCTTAATTGGATACATTTATTACAGCAAACCTGCAACGTCTCTAGACCTTTCAAAAGAAATGTTTCTTCTTGCTCTGCAAACCAGACCTCCACAGTTTCTATTACCTCCTTGTTAGAAGAAAATGTACGACCTTTTAAACTTTTTTTCAGTTGAGGAAAGAGGTGATAGTCGGACGGAGCCAAATCGGGTGAATAAGGGGGTGTTCTAGTAATTTAAACCCTAAATCACGAATTTTTTGCATGGCAACATGAGATTTGTGTGCCGGGGGTTGTCCTGCAAAACCAAAACACCTTTACATGGTCAGTAATGTCGAATAGTAATCTCCAGTTATTGTTCTACCCTTATCCAAAATATCAATCATGATTACTCCATGGCAATCCCAAAAAACTGAAGCAAGAACTTTTCCAGCAGATTTTTGGACACGGAACTTCTTAGGTCTTGGAGAACCAGAGTGTCGCCATTCCATCGATTGTTGCTTTGTTTCTGGATTGTAGAAATGTACCCAAGTCTCATCCATAGTAACAATTCGGTTTAAAAAGTCTACATCGTTTTCAAATCGAGCACAGATCGAACGCGATGCTTCTACCCTTGCGCGCTTTTGGTCAACATTCAAACATTTGGGGATCCATTTTGCAGCAATTTTTCTCATGTCCAAATTGACGTGAACCATATGATGAACGCGTTCGTATGAAATATTCAGTGCTTCAGATATCCGTTTTAGTCCAATTCGACGGTCTGATAAAATCATGTCATGAACTGCATCGATATTTTCGGGGACTGACACAATCAATCAATTTATTTTATTTGTTTTTTATAAATAAACAAAGAATTCGATTTTCCTTACAAATTGAACTAAACTATTTTCACTCTACACATAATAAATAAATTTAATCGGTCCTTCCTCTCTTCCTCCTCTTCTCTTCCCCAACTGCACCTCTTATCAATCCCTTCTTCATTGACTTGCTTTATACCTTGCTTATGACTCTTTTTCTATTTTCTATTATTTCTCTTCTTTTAATTATTTCTTTCATCCACTCTATCCCTTCCCCTCTTTCTCCCAGCAACTCCCTTCGTTCTCTCTCTTCCACTCTCACTTCCTCGCATTCTCTACTTATGTGATATAAGTTCTCCCACGCTTCCCCACACATCCTACACTTTCTATCTATGTCCTCTCTCAATATCTGTTTTCCCTTTCTTCATTCCCTACCCTAAACCTCGCTATAATTCTTTTTCTTTTAATCCAATCCTTCCCGTTAAATATTTTGGTTTTTCATCTGATCTTATTTCCCAGTAATTTACGTTGTACTTTCCTTCTTTTATTTTTCCAGCTCTTTCCTGCGCCTGCAAATCTAAATCCCTTCTTATAATGTCCATTTCTACCGATCTTCCTTCTCTTCTTATTCTTGCTATCTCTTCTCGTGCATACCCCCTCTTTCATAATATAACTTTCTCTCTTCTTCGCCAAATTTTACCCTCTGCATTTCTATTTCCTTCCAACATTCATTTAATATCTCTTTCTCTATCTTACTTTTTATCCCCTCCTCATACCTCATCGCCCTTTTCCCGGTTTGTATCCTTATTTTTTCTAACTTGACTTCGTCCTCTACTATGTATCCTGGTGTTTCTCTTTCTAAACCTAATGTCCATTTCCAATACTTTTCTTGGATCCTCTCCAGCTCATACCATTCTTTCCATCCCCATATTTCTGCCCCATATTTCAAAACACTTGTCACCATCTTCTCAAACAGCCATCTTCTTTTCTCTAAATCCTTTCCGAATATTCTTTCTCCTATGCCCCACACTTGCCTTACTATCTTGTTTCCTTTCTGTTCTAGCTCTTTTATATGGTCTCTATTGCTATTGTCAGCACTTATAACGTATCCTAGGTATTTGTATTTGTCAACTTTTTCTATTTCTTCTCTTCCCCACCACCATTTTATTTTCCTATCCCTTCCTTTTTTTTTCTTAAACTCCATGATCTTTGTTTTCCCCACATTTGCCTCCAATCCTTTCTTCTCTAAGTACTTTTTTATTCCATTTATAGTCTGTTTCATTTCTTCCTCACTCTTTGCTATTGCCACTATGTCGTCTGCGTACGCCAACACCTTTACTTTTTTCCTTCCCACTACTATCCCCCCACTTGCTGTTTCTCTAATTCTTCTTCCATGTCTCCTATATACGCCGCAAATAAACATGGGCTCATTGGACATCCTTGTCTCAGTCCCCTTAATGTTTTGAACCCATTCCCCATTTCTACTTTTACTTTTGTCTTACATGTTGTTTCCAAATAACATTCTTCAATTGCTCCTACTAATCCTTCACTTATTCCTCTTTTCCTCATATATCTCCACATACTTTCCCTTCCTACCCTATCAAACGCCGATTTCACATCTATAAAAATTGCCCACATTTTACCTCCTTTCTTTTCAATTTGCTTATTGATTAAATGTTTGAGTATATAGATGTTATCTATCGTACCTCTCCCTTTTCTAAAACCCGCCTGCCAATCTGGTAGTAACCTTTTTCTTCTAATTCTTTTACTAATCTTTTTCTTAAAATTTCCCCATACACTTTATACCCTACATTTAATAAGCTTACTGGTCTGTAACTTTTGGCTCTGTTTTGTTTCCTCCTTTGTATATTGGGCACACTACTGCCTCCTTCCATTGCTTTGGGACTCCTTCTCCTTTCCATATCCTTTCCATCGTCCCCGCAGTTTTTCCCTCATTATTTCTCCTGTATATTTCCACTGCTCTCCCTGAATTCCATCTGTGCTTCCTGCCTTTCCTCTCTTAATTTTTCTGATAGCTTCTTCCATTTCCTCTCTTCCTATATCTCCTTCTCTCTCTCTCCATTTATTTTTATGCTCCTCTACTCCAATCCCATCTTCTATTCCGCTCAATTGTTCCTTGCAATGCTCCTCCCATTTTTTGCTTCTACTCTTATATCTGCTCTTTTTTTCTGTTTTGCATCTTTTTAACAAATCCCATACTTGCTTTTCATTTATGATTTTTTCTATATCTTTTTCCACTATCTTCCTGTATTCTTCTTTTCTTTTATCACAAACTACCTTGAGGTTCAGCTTTAACTTTCTAAACTCTTCTACCTCTATTTTGCCTTTTTTCCATTGTCTTCTCCCTCTTCTCATATCCTTCTTTGCCCTCTGACACTCTCCATTCCACCATTCATATCGTTTTCCTAACTCGCCCACTCTCTTCTTATACTCTTTAGTCACCGTAGCCTCTTCCATTTTCTCTACTATCATCCTTATTTCGTCCTCTATATCCTCTTGTCTCTCCCAATTCTCTTCAAGTTTTTTTATACCATTCAATACTTTCTCTTGTCCATATCTTCCTTTTTTCCCACTGTTGCTCTTTTTCATCTTTCAAATCTTTTTCTCTCTCCTCCTTCCCCACTATCGTTAGTTCCAATGGTTGATGATCTGACTCCTCTCCTTCTCCTATTCTAAACTCCTGTACGTCCTCCAGCACTTTTTCATTTATCACCACGTAGTCAATCACCGACTCTCCCCTACCTCCTATAAACGTGTATTCCCTATTCCTTCTTCTTCCATGTTGCCATTCAACACTGTCCATCCTCTTTCCTTACAAAATTCAATCAATTTTTTCCTTGCCCATTAATTTTCTTGTCTTTTGAATTTCTCTTTTTACTTCTCCATCTATCATCATTCCACCTTCCTCTCCTATTCTTGCGTTAAAGTCTCCCCCTATTATTATCTTTTCTTCCTCTTCCCTTTCCTTTAATACACTTTCTATTTTTCCCTTGTTTCCTCCATTCTCCTCCGTACACCGTAATTACTTCGTAACTATCACCCTTCTCTGTCCTTATATTTGTTTTTATTAGCCCTTCTACATTTTCCGCCGGTTTTTTCCCCACTATTTCCCATTCTTTTCTCACCCCTACAATTATTCCTCCTTTTGCCCTTCCTCTTCTTTCTTTCCTTTCCGCGTATTGTATTGTCCATTCAAATTCCTCCGGCATCCTATCTTTCCATTGTTCCCAATCTTTTCTTCTATCCATGTTTCAGTCAACCCAACCATTTTAAATTTTCTTATATACCTCCAAAACCCTCTACCTTTGTTCTTCATACCAGCCACATTCCAAAAATAGTATTTTATTTCCGCCCTCCTTTTTTCTGCACTCCTGTTCCTTATCTTTCTCACCCCCCTCCCCTCCCTTATTTTTTTCTAGTTTTTTGGACTCCACTTCTTTAATTTTCCTTCCTTCCATCCCCATCTGTGCTCCACACCATCAATCCATACCTTTCCATATCCCACTCTCACTCTCCTGCCTTCTTTTTCCTGTATTCTAGCTTCCTTTCTTATTTCCTCTTGCATTTCTCTTTCTTTCCTTGTTAGATCATCATCTATATACACTTTCGTTCCTCTTAACTTACTCTTTTCTCTCATTACTTGCCTTTTCTCCTCCCAGCTTCCTAACTTCACCACTATCGCACTGTTTCCTTCCCCTTTACCTACCATATATGCATCTTTTATCTCCACATTCACTCTTATTTTTTCTTTAATTATTTCCTTTGCTGCTTCCGTAATTGTTTGATTTATCTTTATAGGCCCTTTAATTACTATATTGTTCTTCCTTCTATCTCTTTCGTGCCTCTCCATTGCATTTTCCATGCTACTCACTCTATTCTCCAACTCTTGCCTTTCTCTTGTCCAATTCTTCTTTTCCTGCTCCCATGCTTTTTCTTTCTTTCCATCTCTTCTTTCAGCTTTATTATTTCCCATTTACATTCTCTGAATCCTTCCCACATTTCCTTCCTCATCTCCATTATCACTTCTGTCAGTTTATCCATTTTTATATTTTCCGTTGTATTACATTCGTATTCCATCTCTTTATTTCTTTCCTGTTCCGGCGTTCTAGGGGTTTTTGTACTTCTTCTCTTTATCCTGTCCTCCAGTTTTGCTCCTCCTTTGTTTCTCTTTTTCTTTTCAAAAATTCTTCTATATTTCCCAAGCTTCCCGATCTTTCACGTATTTCTTTCTTTCCGCTCATTTAGATTTCAATTAAAATGCATATACACAAATTTACAAATAATGTAAATATTCCGTAAAAGTTATTGCCCGTTATATACTTTTATCACTAGCGCGCACTTGTACCGTTATCTTGTCGGAAACTCCGGCCGCACTTTCGTGTATTACTTATCCTTTGCCTTATAATATAGTCCACATTAATACCTATTTACAATAATTTATCTGCTTTTTTCCTTCCACTATTAAACTAAATTAAAACCACTAAATGTCCTTCACTTTAATTATTAAAATACTACTTTTTTTATTTTCGGGGACTGACACAGAAACTGGCCTTCCCGATCGGTCATCATCTTCAATGAAAAATTTACCTCTTTTGAAGCTTGCATTCCAATTTTTGACGGTCGCATACGAAGGACATTGATTACCAAGGGTATTAAGCATATCTTCGTAAATCTTAACCCTTTTAAATACAGGTACTTGATGATGGCTCGATACTCCAATTTTTCGATTTTCACAATTTCGGTGGACATCTTTTTTCATTTAATTTATTGCGTGACTCTGGTTTACTTTTTTGACGTCAAACTTTACACTGACACTTCTAATAAGTTATTGTTCGTTGCTATGGTAACGCAATATTTTGTTTATGCAAGGAACTGGTCTAGGCTAACTAGATATCAATACATCATTGTATGTAACATGACCAAATTACAATTTAAATCTAAAAAGAAGTCATTGTAACGGTATTTATTATTTGGTACTTTTGAATTCAAATTTGGACTATTTTAGAGTTAATAAAAAGCTACATACTTTTGATCATTGTGCGAAGATAACACAAGATAAGCTGAATAGCAAACATCTTCAAATAAAACTTTTTTTAATGGAATGTATAGTTTCAATATCGAGCATGTGAAAAGCTTCATTGTTGATCTCCTCCGCTAAATAAAAAAACACTGATAAGCTTATAAATTCAAAGTAGGTTGTATACTACAGCAGTAGTGATATTTAACCCATGAAATTCAAAACAATTATAAACTAACAAAACTGTTTGGTTTATTTATGGATTAGATTTGTATCATTTAATTTGTATAAAATACAAGAATATTTAAAAAAATAATTAGGAATACGTGCGCTTAAAATATTGAATATACTACTTTACACAGTAAAAAAGTGATTGAAAATTATGCACAGGCTACTCTCGCAACTGTGGGAATAAACTGCAAAACATACAAGAAAGCAGTTTATTATGGCAACGAAAATTCGTGGGCGAAACAAAGAAAAACACTCCTTACAGGCGAATACTAACAAATATTATTACAGAGGTGTTACTTAAAACAAACTATAGCAGTTCTGTATAAGAATATTAAATTTAGGTATTATATCGACTAAAAACAATTTTGTTCTTTTTAAATAGGAACATGCAGTATCGTAATAAAAAAAAAGTACTTACCCACGAATTCAGGATAATAATGTTTTAATCTTCCAATAATTTCTCCATGGATGGGGAATTGATTCCAAAAACACTTCACCAAATAAGCACACCTAATTATTAACGTCTTTCGTATATATCGCCCAACGTCTGTATCGGTCGCACACTAAATGCCATACTTGCAAACATGCATAAATTAATATTTTGCTTGCTGACTCTACATTCGGATGTTTCTGCATTTGCAGCAAATCACAGAGTATTTTTCTCAACAAATTTTGAAACTAGAATAAATGTTACACACATTCATCACAAATGTTTTATTTCACGGTAGCCTAATCACTAATGTCAACTGAACTTATTCCCGTAAACTTCAGATTTCTTAGAATTTCTCAACTTTTTAGTAGTAACAAGTGTTACAGATTATTAACAGTAAATACGCACTTTTACCAAACCGTTTTCATTTGAAACAAGTTTTGCTGATAGTTATATTAAAATAAAAGATATTTGTCGATAATAATATTTCATTTATTGCTACTGTCTTATTTTAAATGTGCGACGGTAGTTGAATATTTTTCTCAGTGTAGAAGAGGATAAACTCAGGGAGTTTATTTAATCAAGAGCTAATATTATGATCAATATTGATCACATTACTCAAAAAAAAATCTAGTAAAAGAAAAACTATGAAATAAAATTAAAATATGTACACCCATGAAATTTAAAACTTGGACACCACAATTTCGGTAAACAAAAGTTTGCACATTGTGAAGCGGGCTTAAGGGTATCATTTACAATTCTAACAGCAGGTAGTCTCAGCAGGGGTTATCTTATAGAAGGACTGTAGAATGAATCATTACATTAAGCACGTTTTAGAAAATAGGTAATTTACGTTGCTTACTTAATTTTTTTCTTTAAAGAATATATTTGAAGGTATACTCTCTATTCATAATATTTAGTCCTTACAAAATGTATATTTTATGACGTTTTATTTTTTTCTGTAGTTAATTTAAAAAGTGAAAATAAAAACTAAGGCAATTCTTATTGTCAACGTACATATTTAGTTTTTTGGCAAGAATTTATTACATAATTATAATTAAGATACCAAGTTATAGTTTAAAAATTAAATGAAAACGTTTTTTTTAAATAAAGGTATTACTATATAAATAAATATAAGAAATCAATAATGGGTGTGACCTCCATTATTATTGATACATTCTTGGAGGCGTCTGCTCATTGACGCTATCAAGGTATCAATATAATTAATATTAATCGTTTTCTATGGGGTATCAATGGCTGCAATTAGTGCATTACGGTTTACTGGTATAAAATATGGCCTTTGTTGTCTTCGGATAACAGCAAGTATTCGAGCCCAAACATTTTCGATAATGTTAAAATCTGGGCTTTTTGCTGGCCAGGGTAACAGCTCCAAGTTATTTGCTTGTATCCAGTTGCGTACAACCTGCGAAGCATAGGGTCATCATATCCCGATAGTTAATTATCGAATGTTCCAGGAAAATATGTGTAAATAGTAAATGGAATCTACTAACGTAACGTTAAGTCATTATTTATAGTTACATAACTCTCCTTTCACAAGATATAGTTCATATTAATATGCTTATTGTAAAGCTTCGTACACACCTGAACAACAAACCGAGGAACAAACAGAACAACGAACCGAACGGCAATCGGAACATTAATTTGGACGGTGCTACGTACGAATTTTAGAACAGATTCGCAAGTCCTGATTGTTCCACGAACTGTTTGCGGCGTTCCCGTAACTTGTCGGTTTTTTCTCCGACATCAAAGAAAATGCGCGCGAATGCGTTTGCAGGTTTGGACGAATCTAAACAAAACGGCGAACAAACTTATGCGGGAGAATTAAATTATTTATTTTTTGTCCTCCCTTTTGTGGGTTTGTTGTGTTTTAGGTAATATTATGGAGTTGACAAAAGAAAAATGTTTTAAATTAATTAGTGTTTAAGAATGCAAGAAAAAAATGATGTCTCTATTAGCATCATTTAGGCGAGAAATTATAATTTTTTACTCTTCTTTGTGCGTAAAAATTTGGTTGGCACGATCTTCTTGTTTTCCGCAATTTTCTCTTCTCAATAATAAATATATATGAATTGAAAATTACTGAAAATAATTATGGGAACAGCACAAACGTTTCGTTTGTTGTTCGGATTGTGGAAATCATAAAAGATCGTTTGTCGTTCTGTTTGACTTTCGGTACGAAGCTTTACAACTTAAGCAACATTTTTGGCGAATAAAGATTAGTTTGTGATGTAATATTAGAAACACAAATTTATATCATATCAAATTTATGACTATTTAAAAACCAAGGACGAGTATGTTATTGCTAAGAAATTATTTAAGAAAAAGCGCAATTGCAGTGTAAATATTTATAGTTAAATATTTTTGAAAGTTTATAAGTCCTCTATTGTAATCTTAATACTTAAAAGAAAATCCTGTCCATTAGCATTATAAGGAAATGGCTTTACTTTATGAATAAGTTTCAATAACAATAGAATATCCTTGCTTGTTTAATTTACTTCCTTTGAGTCATATTGCTCTAAGGGTTGTTACATTGGTCATTAGAAGTATGTAATAAATAAACAATTACCTACTGTTTGAAAAGGGGTAGTGTGAACCAATAAATAAAGTAAGAAATGTAAATTCCATTTTAGTTTAAAATTTCAAGTGTTGTGAAAATGCCACCTCATCTCGGTGCTGATTTGAAAGCGCGGATTGTTTCGGAATTAGCGGCGGGCCGTAGCGTGCGTGAAATTTCACGTATGTTAGATATACCAAAAGCACCGTAGGGCATTACCGAGTAAAATGGAATCTTGAACACACTTTGGAAAGAGCCATCGAAAAGTGGTAGACCTAAAGTATCTTCACGTGCTCAAGATCTTGAGTTGTTTCATTACGTAACAGAACAACCATTTGCTACATACTCCAGGGCAATAGCAGATACACATTTTCCCGGATGCCGTATAACTGCACAAAAAAGATTAAAGGAGACGGGAATAAAGAAGTATAATGCTGCTGCGAAAGAAGTTCTCAGTGACGAAAATATGAGACGTCGTCTGGAATTTGCAAGGCGATATGTGAACGAACCTTTGGAATTTTGAAATCGAGTGATTTTTAGCGACGAAAAACCGTTCAATAGCCGCAACGATGGACCACTAAAAGTTTTTAGAATGGAAGGAACTCGTTACGAAAATAATCACATATGTCCTAAAAAACGAAGTGGTTATTTTTCTGTGAATGTGTGGGGTTGGGTTAGCGCGCGGAGTCCAGGAGTTTGTTGGGCTATCGATGGACGTCTTGATTCTGCTGCGTATTTAGATATTTTGGAAACTATTAAGAAACCTTCAGTCGAAGTGTTTTATCCAGACGAAGATTATATTTTCCAACAAGTAAGTATTCTTATTTTACTATACTTTCTCCAAAAAATAGTTCGAGATCTGTTGAATTAACATTTTCATAATGTATTTTTGTTGTTAAAGGACAACGCCCCTATTCATACTTCGCGGGTTGTGCGCAATTGGATACGAGAAAATAACTTGGAGCTGTTACCCTGGCCAGCAAAAGCCCAGATTTTAACATTATCGAAAATATTTGGGCTCGAATACTTGTTGTTATCCGAAGACAACAAGGGCCAAATTTTATACCAGTAAACCGTAATGCACTAATTGCAGCCATTGATACCGCATGGGAAACGATTAATATTAATTATATTGATACCTTGATAGCGTTAATGAGCAGACGCCTCCAAGAATGTATCAATAATAATGGAGGTCACACCCATTATTGATTTCTTATATTTATTTATATAGTAATACCTTTATTTAAAAAAAACGTTTTCATTTAATTTTAAACTATAACTTGGTATCTTAATTATAATTATGTAATAAATTCTTGTCAAAAAACTAAATATATACGTTGACAATAAGAATTGCCTTAGTTTTTATTTTCACTTTTTTATATTAACTACAGAAAAAAATGAAACATCATAAAATATACATTTTGTAAGGACTAAATATTATGAATAGAGAGTTTAATGATTTTTTTAATAACTTACAATAATTAGTAGGTTAGATTTATTTAAAAATAAGTAATAATCAGTCAACCCAAATAACTAAGTTTAGTTTTTTGATTTAATTTAAAAGTTATTGCTTGTAGACGTTTTTTTAAATCAAAATTATTTCTAATTTTATTTTGTAAACATTTCCTAAACAAAATTTTGATTTGATAATTAATCGAGCTATGGTGTTTAATTAGCGATACCTTCAAATATATTCTTTAAAGAAAAAAATTAAGTAAGCAACGTAAATTACCTATTTTCTAAAACGTGCTTAGTGTAATGATTCATTCTACAGTCCTTCTATAAGATAACCCCTGCTGAGACTACCTGCTGTTAGATTGTCAATGATACCCTTAAGCCCGCTTCACAATGTGTAAACTTTTGTTTACAGAAATTGTGGTGTCCAAGTTTTAAATTTCATGAGTGTACATAGGATAAGGGCTAGGACACAGTTTCAAAATCAAAAAGGTTTTTTCCGTATTCCGAAAAATTGAGTAACAAAATAATAATTAAGCAAAAAAATATTATGTCTTGAGATTGGCTTTAAAAACCGCTGGTCTAATTAAGCTGTTGACATTTTTAAATAAAAGTTTAAACTATACTTTATCCGGTTGGTAATTACCTAAATACGAGAATCACGTGACACATTATTTTATCAATACCTCTCAAAATATGAATTACATAAAAAAGAAAAGAGCTTTTACTTTTTCGAGCAAAATATTATTTTCCGAACTTTCTACATGCATTTATATAAGTGTCTTGCCGATACGTAATTCTGAGCGAAGCGCTTGGGATTTCCATTTTGCAAAGATTAACTGCTGGTTTAATAATAAGACCACACTGTCTTTTTTAATTAAAGAAAACGAATGAATCTTATACATTGTTTGTTAAAGCTACTTTAAATTAAGAGCAAGTCTTTTAAGTGTATGACAAGTTAAAAATGAAATGAATTGATGAAATAATATTGTGCTACGTTTTAATCAATATTTTACAAAGCTTCTTTGTTGTATTATAGATTAATTTAGAAGATATCAGTTTTAATGTTAAACTAGAATTTTTTAAAAATGTTTTCGTTGTTTCTAATTGAATGTAAAAGTACAACTCCGGTCAAGTGTCAATGCTATATTCATATTTATTACCTATTTTAAACGATTGTAATTAATTGAATTAATTAAACTGTAATGGTTACCCAAAGTAAGGTAAATTTCACTTAAAAGATAATGTTGCTTTGCATAAATTACTAGCACATAATCTAAATAATTCATTCCGAACTGTGACACAAAGGTTGTATACAAAAGTGTATTTAATGTGATAAAGTATTACTTCCAATATTTAGGAATAAAGTAGACTTTAGTGCAATCAAAGACTATTACATAATAGAAAAGAATTTACCTTCATGGATTTTTGCATATACACAAAAAGAAATCGTACGCTATAGGATTTTCTGTGGAGCACTCTTGTAATTTTTGCTAAAACAGAGAAAAGTTTGATGTTTGTCACCATACTATAGGTATTTATAGAAATCTACATTTATTTGATTAACATAACTGTAACTTGACCATTTCGGATATTTAGTTAAGGTTATGTGTATACAGTATGTCCCCGGATTGAGTTTACAATAGGTATGATTGACCAAAAATTTTCGAATTGGATTTTCATATTTTGGGATTCCGCCCTGCTTGGTCTGAAACTTATTTTTAGTTTACTTTCAATTTTTTCAAGTCAAGTGGGCCTTGACGGTCAAGCAAACACTATTTTAGTTCTAGGTAAACTACCCTTTTCGTTCACAGTACGCCAAAGTGTTACTAAAAAAAATTGTTTAGAATTAACAGTTATGGCGTTATGCAAATTTTCAGAATAATCGGCCTACTTTGATAAAATCCAGTATTGGTCAGTTTCCTTTTGTGTCAACTACATCTTCAACTTCGTTTTGTGTCAACTTTGCGTCAGTTTGAGTTTAAAGAAACAATTCTGCAATTGACACTACAATCATACCTTGAAAATGGTTACTAACACAAAAACAAAAAATATAAGGAATTTTTTATTAAATTATTAAAACAAAAAGCAAGTATTAAGTTATTCGATTAACCCTCCCCCTTTGTCGCAGCATAATTCAATCCTACGTCGCAGTTCCTTAAAGCTATTCCTGATTTTCTGAATTGGTAAAGCCGATATAGCATCTGCTATACGATTTTTTAATACTTCGGCATCATTAGGTAAATTTTCTGCATACACTACTTGTTTTAAACGTCCTCACAAATAAAAATCGGCAATAGTCAAATCTGGGGTCCTTGGGGGCCATAAAACTGGACCATTCCTACACATCCAACGGTGACCAAATTTATGGTTTAACCAATTCACAACAATTTGTGAATAATGCGCCGGACAAACATCGTGTTGGAAATACATTGATAGCCGATAATTGAGAGGCAACTCACCAAAACGTCATCGAAGAAATTGTCTAGCATATTTATGTATGTATGCTGGTTAACATTATTATCAAAAAAATATGGCCCTATTATTCCATAATATGAAATAGCACACCATACATTGACTTTAACAAAATATTGCCGGTGATTTGTAATTTAAAAAAAAGGATTAGTGTCACTCCAATATCGAACATGTTGCGAGGAAACAGTTCCATTGGTTAAAAATGTAGCCTCGTCGGAGAACAAAATGTTTCCATAAAAATAACGATTACTTGCTATTTTGCTTTCTGTCCATAAACAGAAATCTAGACGTTTTGCTTCGTCTCCTGGTTCCAAATGATTAAAAATGGGTTTGTAGGGATAAATCTTCCGGTCTTTTAAAGTTTGTTGTATGTGTGATTTACTAATGCCTAAGCGAAGCGACCGCTTCCTCAAAGACAGTTTTGGATCATTTTGTACCGAATCTAAAATTAGCAGAGTAGCGACATCGTCTTCATTATGTATTCTTTTAGCTTTCTTTAGATTTAGTACTGAACCAGTTCTTAAAAATTTCTTAATAAGCTTCTGTACACCCATATGTGATACATAAATATCTGGAAATTTTTATTAAATCTTTCAATCACGTAACGGTAACTTTTCCACGTCCATAACACTGTACTAAATATATTTTCTGTTCTAACGTTAGAATTTTATTGTAAAATATTGTCATTACTTCGCAATGAAAATCAGTTTTGTGATATTACTTTAACTTTATTAAAGATAACGACACATGTCATACTACAATAAACACTTAACATGTAATCGATGTTTTTTGTTTTAGTAAATATTAAGCCACCTCATGCTATTGTTGCTGTTTAAATTGCAATACTCACCAACACAGGAGTTTATCAAAGTAGGCCGATCATTCTGAAAATTTGCATAACGCCATAACTGTTAATTCTGAATAACTTTTCTTAGTAACACTTTGGCGTACTGTGAACGAAAAGGGTAGGTTACCTAGAACTAAAATAGTGTTTGCTGGACTGTCAAGGCTTACTTGACTTGAAAAAATCAAAAGTAAACTAAAAATAAGTTTCAGACCAAGCAGGGCGGAATCCCAAAATATGAAATTCCAATTCGAAAATTTTTGGTCAATCATACCTATTGTAAACTCAATCCGGGGACATACTGTATATCGTTACACTAAAATATTTAAAGTACCCTTTGGGCTTTGTGTTTCAAATGCATTTTCTAGCAAAAAAAGATTTTGAGACAAAAGATATTAATAGCAACTAACAAAATATCTACTTATATGCAGGTATTGTGTTCATTCATGAAACTTCTATACATAAATATAAATACTTTCATACATATAAATTCGAAAGGTTCATTCAATTAAAAACATTTCTGGCACTATTTCAAAACATATTTTAGAATTTTTTTGTGCCTCGGAACTAAATATCGATATCAATATGTTTTAGAAAGAAAAACATCAAATACATTTAGAGACTCTAATAGGTTGTCAGAGTTGGTATTATAATAACTGTAACCTACCAACCAACACCGTTTACTCACGATCGAAATTAATTCCGAATAGTTAATAAATGTAGTGGTCGCTTGTTTAAGTCTATACGATACTGCATTTCTTTGACACAAGCACCAAAGCAAACAAGATCCCTGGAGGGGCTTGTCCGACGTCGCTTTAATTTAGAGTGTACATTCACGATAAAAAAAATTTTTAGAGGGAAAAAAATACACCTTGAACATGTTTTTCAACAAGATGAGGATTAATTACAGTTCGGAATTTATTAAAAAAAATTGTAGTACATTTTTACATTTAGAAGTTTGAAGTTATCAATTATACAGGACACCCTAAAAGGTCTTTAAAAAGCTCTACCGCGTATTTTTCAGACTAAAATAAGTCGATTTAACAAAACTTATGTTAGTGACAATTTGGTTAGTTTCGGTGCAATACGGTTCTGAAGTTGCAATTATGAAATCGTTTTTTTGATATAACGTATCTACTGATTTATATCAATGAATTTCAGATAAAATAATAAAAAGATCACTTTTCAAAATTTTGGTTTTTGTAAATATGTTTTATACATAATTGAAAATAAATATATTGCACAGAAAAGGTTTTATTTTAAATAAAAAAACTTTGAAACAAAAATTTTATTAACATAAAATTTATAGTAAGTGTTTATTCAAATCAATCATTAATAACGTAATTAAATTTAGATATGATTTTTAAAACCAATTTACATTTCATTTAAGAAAAATAATTATTTCATTTTTGTAGACAAAGCCTTTTCAGTTAATTAAATTAAGTAGTGAATAGAATTTGTTTGTTAGTTGTAAGCGTTAAAATAAAATTGTTTACAGTCTAAATAAAAGAACTGTTTATGTGAAAAGTCCGGTTGAATTCGACAAAATATCACGTATTGGGTTTATTACCGACAGACGGGCACCGCAAAATTAAAATAACAGCAGTACCTAGAAAACAAACTCAGTGATTTCTTTGTATGTGTGAAATGTACTCAAGGTTTTGTGATGAACGCATTTTTAAAAAGCAAAGTGAAAACAGGAAGACAGAGGGGAGAGTTATAGTTGAGACGTAAAGGCATTTGGTGTTGAAATGTAGAAGTGTTAAGACGTTAAATTAAAAAGCATTAAAAAATTTTAAATCTCCGATAATTGAAATAAAATTGATTGTGAATTAATAAAGTTAATCGCTAGTGTCGCTGCAGCTGCGTTGTTAAAATTAAAATTGTCATAAACAATTAATAAACCTGTAAAGAAAATGGATGGAAAGTATGGAGAAAATGCTGTTCTCAGGGAGGAAGACATAAAAGCAATTCATGCTTCGGACGAGATCAACGTGCGGAATTAAAAAGAATAACGTTAAATGCTAAAGGTTAGTTTTATGAATTTGTAAATAAATTAATGTTTGATGTTAAATATAAATAAAGTTGTTCATTAGATTTATGTTAAAGTTACAAGTGAAAATAGGTTTTTATTATATTTTGATTTTATGTTTATGTATATGTATTATGAGTAAAATTAAATATGTGCTATAGATAAATAAAATTGTTATTATACTAAATTAATAATTTCAATTCAAAAACGAATCCAAGATTCCCGAGATATAAAAGTATGTAGTTTTAAGTTGAATTTATACAATTTGTTTAAAAAACTTAGAGTCTCATGCTTATTTGTTTATTAAAAGCACAATAACAATTCATCGCAATATACATTTTTACATGCATTAAAAGAAAAAAACCTTAAAAAAATACAAAAAAAGGAACGATTTCCCCAACTGGTTCCCTAAATCGTATCCAACAGTGGGTAAATCGTAGAAAACATATTCTTTGGTTACTGGCAAAGCACGCAAATATAATTTTTGCTCCTCTTGCGTAATGCTGCACAAATTTCATATGCCCAACGATTGCATTTTTTGCACCGTATCATATTTCTACTATTTTTTCTTCCCAAATAAAGCAGTGCCAGTCATCTGTGTTGATCTCTACACGCACATCTTCTACTACTATAATAACTTTTGCTGATTTGGATATCTTAACTTTTGATGATCCTGCTATTTTCTTAACACATTTTTTTTTTTCTCACCTTTCCAACTCTACCTTGGCGTCTCTCTTGTTGAGCTCCCAGCTCATTTTTGTATGAACTGCTACTCAAAAACAACAGCTGCCTGGGGACAATTTACTTTTTTTCCATTGACGCATTGTGGGACTCATCTGTTGCTTTAGGAGTACCACTCAATCTCTTTCAACAGATGACTCTGGTGCAACTGTACCGTTTTGATCGCCTGTTTCTAGTGCCAGAACATCATCTCTATTAAACCTTTAGCAGTTACAAAATCGGAATCATTAAAAATTTATTTATTTACTGACCATATCCATGTATCTTTAAAGCCATTACAGATAGTTGCTACGACAGCAACTCTATGATAAGCTTCAGTCAGCATAAAAGTAATATTGTATTGTGACAAAGCACTTCCTGGATTTGTCCTTAACTATTTTGTAATACTTGTGTAAAATAAGTTTCTATTGGTTTAAAAAAAGACACTTCTAATGGTTGTAGTGTATGGGATGTGTGACCTGGGAGTAGAGTAGAGCAATTCCATTTTCTTTTGCTATAGTAGTAAAACTTCTAAATTTTTAAAATGTGTGGTGTGTCCATCTAACAATAGTAATACTTTGTTTTCTTTGGAGCACATAACTTACTAATAAGTGTTTTAGCCACGCCACAAAAAGCTCAGTGTTTATGTAGCCTGTGTCAAAGATAGTAACTACTGCTCTTAGTGACGCACCGACTTTTAATTCATTCGCCATTCGTGTATGTTTAAACATAATCAAGGAGGATACACAATCATTTGCACCATTTAGACAACATACAATGGTACTGTTGATACCTGGTTCTCCACTAGAAAGACTCCCTACTTGGTTTTTACTTTTTCTGGTCACAATTTTCTGATTTTTTTTGTACAGTAGAAAACCGCTTTTATCAACGTTATAAGTGCTTAATGCTTTAAAGCCATGTTCATCAACGACGCCTTCAAGAATGTCAATAAACAAAATTATTTATTAATTAATGTGTTGGTTATCGGATAGACATAAACAGAAAAAAATAAATAAGTGTTTTCTAAAGTGTTACATAATGTATTATTCACGTTAGATTAAAGGCCAAATTCAGAAAGCGTCCTAACATCAAACTCACTCTAAACGGATTCGTCACTCATTACTGATGCAAGTTCGGCTAAAATCCTCACTTTTCACCCATTATAGAGAAGAAGAAGATTAGTAAAAAATTTAAAATAAAATCATATACCTTGTGTCTCTGCCAAGACGCAACATAGAATTTTTACTATAGAAAAATTGAATTGGATCTATTATTGCTATGAAAATTTGCTCGTATATAAGCTGAAAAAGCAACATATTGCAGATTAATATCAACATATTCAACTTTATCAACAAATCAATCGCAATATACAGCTCGTAAAATATTGGATGACATATGACACATGTGGACGCAGTGGCAACGCGAGAATGGGACAATGGGTTCAAAAGTCAGTTAAAATGATTCTTTGTTGAATGAACCAGACAAAACAATTTATTTTATAAATGAATATAGGATCCATTTTAAATATTGGTTATTTACATATATATAAACTATTTACTTTGAGCAATCCAATATTATTATTTATTTTACCTACTTACTAGTTTCTACTCAAAAAATTATTGTGAGTAATCTTCAGAAGTCAAAATTATTTTTACAAACGTTAAATATGACAATTAGTTTATATGGAAATTTAGAAAAATATAAATTGGTTTGTAATAAAAGGTTTTTAAAAATATATATATATATATATATATATATATATATATATATATATATATACATATATATATATATATTTAAACGATAAGGTTTTCGACATCTAGTGTCGACTCGTGAAAGCGTTCACGTACGTAAATGTTAGCAACTTTGCCGACAGGTATGTAAAAGCAGTTACATAGTCGATTCTTCACTAATTATAGCCAACATAACAGTTGGCAAGTATAAAAACTTCGAATCGCCTGCAGTAAAGTACGCAAGAGGTTGTACAATAGCAAACAAACACTGAGAATCACCCGACAGCTGTTTCGTCCTTTTGGGACTCATCGGGAGTGAGAGAACTCGAGTGTAAGTTCGCGTTTGTACAATAGTGAACTTACACTCGAGTTCTCTCACTCCCGATGAGTCCCAAAAAAGGACGAAACAGCTGTCGGGTGATTCTCAGTGTTTGTTTGCTATTGTACAACCTCTTGCGTACTTTACTGCAGGCGATTCGAAGTTTTATACTTGCCAACTGTTATGTTGGCTATAATTATTGAAGAATCGACTATGTAACTGCTTTACATACCTGTCGGCAAAGTTGCTAATATATATATATATATATATATATATATATATATATATATATATATATATATTTTTATATATATATATATATTTTATATATATATATATATATATATATATATATGACTGTTTTTATTGTTATTTTTAATCCATATGTGACGTTTCCATCAATTGATGGTAATTAAGACTACCAACTCTTATTTGTTATGAGCCTTGATAAAGCCCTACGCATAGGGGGCGAAACGTCGGCGTTGACAACATATTGAGTTTGTTGTTTCATTCACCTCCACCTAGAAGGGCTCGAGAAGAGCAAACTGTATACAAAGAGGAGATATGGTTTATTACAACAAATACTACAAGGAAAAATCCCAGGTAAGAGAGGTCCGGGCCGCAGAAGAATTTCTTGGTTGAAAAACCTCAGAACATGGTTTTCCTTAACAACTACTGCACTGTTTAGAGCAGCAGTAAACAAAATCACAATAATCGCCAATATCCAGACCGGATAGACACGGAAAGAAGAAGAAGAATAACTTCATATATTTAGGAGTTGTACCATCCTAAAAGTTGAACAGATACAGAAATTTTTAGAACCACAGCCCTTTTATTTCTTCCACAGTAGGATGTCAAACATGACAAAATATATCATTGGGCCCGGTCAAGGATTTTACCCCTTCTTTTAAAAGATTAATGTGACCCAGGAATTGCATATTGGGGGCTGAATAAAAATATGTCTATTTGAGTGGCTAAGGAACTTGTGTGCAAATTTGAGCCAAATCGGAAATGGTCAACTGGGAACCTCTGTACCAGTTGACATGGAATTACCCAGCACTTATGACTGGCGCATGCCTTGTTACTTTGCGGCGGGTAGCGCATGGGCCTGTGCACAACAGTAGGGATCACTGTAAAGTATGAAATTAAGAACATTAATTTTATATTTCTTTTGAGTTGTCAAATATTAAGGTTCAATTTTCAAATTCCGTTTGTAGAATCTTTTAGAAAACCTAAGATGGAATTCTCAAAAGGTTAATTGGATCATCTCTCGATTCTATTCTTAGATGTATACCACCAGTATCTGGTAATTATTTTTGGTTTTTAGGTGCTGTTAAATGTGCAGCAAAAAATCATTTCAATGTTGGTCAATTAAAACAAACAGATTGTACAAATCATATTTAGAAAATCCAAATAAAGAAATGAGAATGGTGTACGTCGTCTCTAAATAATGGAAGAAAAGAGAAATAGAATTCATTAATGTAAAAGATGAATTTCGTACATTCAAGTCGTATAAGCTGGACACTTTTAAATAAATTAGGTTTTACAAATCAATCAGCTAAAACAAACACAAAAATTTCTCCAATTTCTTGGTTGGTTAATGTTTCAAACTTAATAAAAGTAGAGAAATTGATTAACACAAAAATGTCTACAAAAGAAAAGAAAATCTACACCTTTCTCAGAAGAGATATCCGAACCTTTTTCTGTAGAAGTTTTCTGCATTACAAAAGACAAAATCAAAGGAATCTGCTGGGTTTGATGGAATAGATCCAGAATTTTTGAAAACTTTGGGAAACTATTCTTTGAAGTGCTACTTATGTTTTTCAATGATATTTATAATTCAGGTAAGTTATCAACAGATAAAATAAAATGTAAAGTCGTGACAATTTTAAAGAAAAATAAACCTCCTACAGACCTCACTTCTTATCGTCCAATAAGTTCGTTAAGTGCAATTTATAAGGTTTTGGAAAGATTGATTTTTTAAAGAATTAATCCATTAATCAAAGAGAAATTATTAATTGAACAAGTAGAATTTCGATCCCCACTTCTTATCGTCCAGTAAGTTCGTTAAGTGTAGTTTATAAGGTTTTGAAAAGATTGTTTTTTTCAAAGAATTAATCCATGAATCAAAGAAAATTATCAATTGAACAAGCAGGATTTCGAACCGGTACAAATTGTTGTGAGAAGTATTGGAATTAAGAACGCACATCGAAGCTGGATTTTAGAAGAAACTTAAAACTGAAGTTGCCTTTTTGGATTTAACTGCAGCATACGGTACCGTGTGGAAAGAAGGTTTACTTTTTAAATTGTTTAACGTTATACCTTGTTCCAAAATTTTTCGTTTAAAAAAAATGTCCTTAAGGGACCCTTCGGGGTTGGAAGTTAGGTTGAAAAACAAACTTTAATCCTTTTAGTTGAACTGGCCGACGTTTCGTCCCTCAAGCGGAAACTTTTTTTGTTACAATTATTTTTAAATTATTGAAGGAACTACTAAGATATGTAATTTCGAACATTCAGAAAACATTAAAATAGACTTGCAAAATAATTTTTTTTTTATAAAAACTTGGACATTAAAACTTAATTTTTTTAAAACACTCACCTTCGTTTAGTAAAGCTTGATAGCTTGATAGTCTAAAAACATTTAACATTCATAAATAAATAGATGAACGTCACATTCATATAAATGACATAATATAAAAATAGTACATCCCATCTCTATAAAAATAATTTAGTACCTACTGTAAATTACACTACAAAACGAACAGAACAAACGCTATACAATGAATCCCACGAATTTAACAGATAAAGGTCGTTATTCCAAAATATTTGCGACAATCAAAAGATAGAGTGACTATTATATAAGTTAAAATCTAAGAATTTTGTTAAAATTTATGTAATCAGTGGCGACTCGTGGTCAATCATACTGGGAGGTCAAAAATTAATTTAAAAATAGACATACTTAAAAAATATAAATAATTCAAATGCACCGCAAAGTTTTATACAATCTACAATTCTGTTCAAAATATAGCGATTTTTCGAAACATTCTCATTAAAATCTCTAAGGGATTTTCTGTAAGCATTGTCTAGCTGTGTACGAATATCAACATTTCCTACGGTTGCAAAATTTACGGAGCATTTCATGTGTTCTGCAGACGAAGCATGTTTTTTTATTTCATCTTTTAAATGTTTTAAATCTCTTACACCGGATTTGCACTATAGCGAGTCTGACGAGTCTTTAGAAAATAATAAACAAACAAAACAGTAAAATACATTTGATACTTCACAACCACATATCCAGTTAGCTAAATCGTACATTACCTTGCGAAAGTTTCGATGAACATCTTTATTTTTGTCTTTGCTAATTTGTCGTAAACTTAGTTCTGGCAAAGGACGACCATTTGCCTTGAACTCAACTAATTTTGTAAAATTAAGTTTGTTAGCACTTTTTAGTTGTTTAATTTTCTGCACTACCGACATTTTCTATTATAGCGCATGCACACGCGAATCAAAAATAGTATTTTTAGAAAACAACACAACAACAGTAAAACATATCAATATAAATTCTTAAATTGATTTAAATCATGCGAAAATCGAATCAAAAATTGAGCGTAGTTGTACACCCTATACGAAGTCAACGTAAACTGCGGGACTCGGCTCATGACCCAAAGTTGATTATTGTTTCGGACGTTTGCGTTTATTTGGGCGCTGCTCGTTTGTTGAGTTTTTCCGGGTAGATCTAATTCAATGAAGACAATTCGCACCGCCAGCCCAAGGTTGAAGAGGATGAATTACGAACGACGGTCGATAAATTTTAAGTTATTGTACTTGCGACTTAATTACATATTTTAATAAAACACGTAATAATGAATATTTTTTTATATATTGTCAAAATTTTTGGGAGGTCATTCACCAAATGACTATATGGACAAGCCGCCACTGAATGAATCAAGTAAGTTTTATTTTATTGAGTATATTGCTGTAAAGACGCCAAGATTCTTAAAAAGTTTTATCCACAATCACCATATTATAGAGCTATTATTATGCCGTTAGGAAACGTATTATAACACCTATAAAACACTAGTGTTTTGTATTCAATAAAACATTAGTGTTTTGTAATATATAAAATTCAAGAAAAATTTGCAGAAAATTTAGTAATTATTTATTAACATTAATATTAACATTCACGTTATCAAAAGTAAACTTATTTGCAATATCAGGATTTACATTTATACAAACCACGTTTGAAGAAGACTGCATCGCGGAGATCTCTTGCATTGTGCTGGATTCCTCTTTAAATTTTCTAGCAATATCGATTTTATTTGACTCGCTTTCTTCTATATATCCCTCAACAACACTAGATGACCTCCACGCTCCGTGCCTCTTAAGAGTGAGAATATCACCACCAGCATTAGCCAACAGAATCGCCGAAGAATACTATGGCCCGTGTAGGATTTAGCGTCTAGAAGTTTTAAGAAAGAAGCAATCTGTGAGGGGATTCTGGAAATAGTGTTAATTCCCACAGGTTGCACGGTGCATTTTGAATTTATATATCGCAAAAAATCTTCCCTGCGAAATAGTACTTTTAGGACGTAGGCGTTTAATTCTTGCATATCTCAATAACATTAACAGAGAATCCTTTGTCTAATACAGTGAAACTTCTTGACATATTGGTCTTTGTTTCTGGGATGGATACGTAGATAAAAGATCCTTTATCTTTCACATGTTCAATATTTAAGTGTACCAGTTCATTGCATCGTAAACCTCCACAAACACCCATTATGACAGCAACCTAGAAATATTTAAAATAATTAAGATACCAATACAAAAGAAAAGAAAATTGGTTGTACCTTCATCATTAAGTACTTTTCATGAGATGTAGTTTTAAAAAATTGTTCGATGTGTCTCCTCTCAAGCACTTTTGCCTTCTTTGCCTTCTATGCACATTCTATGCACATTCAAAGTTGCTCTTAACATTGAATATTTCGTCCACATCGGCGAGGAGGCAAACTTGCTAATTACATTTAAAAAATAAGCCAACAGGACGTCCTCGTTTATGATGTTTGCACCTCTTTTCTCTCTCCATTCATTAAAGGTAGCAAATTCTTTTATGTATGCATTTTTAGATTTGGCCGGCAACAGTTGCAGGGTTACTTCTTCACCTTCTGCTTTAATTTCTACCGGCAAAGAATCACTTTCTGACATTTTTCAAAACGACGCACACAAACGATTTCTAATTTTTTCACAAATATTGTTTTAATAAACAAGCATCCTAGCAACTAATAATGCAAAGCCGCCCAAACTTTCACTAAATTTTCTATTATTTGCTATTACATTGAAATTTTAGAACTGTCAGATTACTTATTTTCAATTAAATTGGTTTGATTGTGGATAAAATCTTGTATTGCATTCGTGTTTTAGTGGCATATTATCCCCTTAAGAAAATTAAACGCTTCGTTCTCTGCCTACTAAAATACATATACAATAAATAGCTATAAATAGCGGTTCTCGTTTAGAGTTTTAGTTAATGATTGATTAATTAATTAAAACTACTTTGAATGCCCTCTAAATATGCAAAAAGCGAATAAAATTTTAATTTTCTATTTAGCCACAATTGTTACGCCTCCTAGCAGCCGTTTTAGAAACTTAATAATTTCCAGAGCTTTTTTATGATCCCTTTTCTAAATTTTTTTTTTGTTTCCAATTACGTTCATTCTTATTGGCTCAGCCTGTACATGTAACTATTGAAAACTAAAAGAGTTTCAAGAGCATGTCCTCCTTACTTAACCTCAATGTACGAGGGTTGCTATTTATATTTCTGGCCTTAGCAACAGTAAGTGTTGCTAGGCGACCGCAGACGATTTAATCGAAAGTTTGATATTTTTAAACATAAATTCAGCAGACGATTTACCATTATAGCTTTATTTGTGTTGTTGACGATAAATTGAAAAGTTCTTCTCTTTCAAAAAATGGAATTGAACCGTGAACATTTTCGTGCGATTATTTTTCATAACTTTCGACGTGGATTGTCCAAACAAGAGTGCTTCGATGAACATAATTCTTTATACAGAGATAAAGCGCCATCCTACAGCACTAAAAAATTGGTATAACGAATTTAATCGTGGTCGATGTTCGATCCAGGACGAATTCCGTGCTGGTCGTCCAAAATCCGTTGTTGTAACAGAAAATATCGATGCTGTGTGTGAACTGATAAAACAAGATCGTCATGTGACATACCGTGAGATAGAGACGTCTTTGGACATTAGTATGACTAGCATCAATAATATATTACATAAACATTTGAGCGTAAAAAAAATTTGTTCGCGTTGGATCCCGCATAATCTGACAAACGCTCACAAAAAGGCTCGTGTCGATTGGGGCAAGAAAATGTTGTAAAAATACGTTCAAGGTACATCAAAGGCTGTGTATAACATCTACACAGGTAACGAATCATGGATCTATGCATATGAGCCGGAAACAAAACAGCAATCAACTGTATGGGTCTTCCAAGACGAGGCAAAACCAACAAAAGTTGTTCGAGGAAGAAGCACATCGAAACAAATGATTGCCTGTTTTTTCGGCATTAACGGTCATGTGGCAACAGTGGCGTTAGGGCAACGCAGGACGGTCAATTCTGAATGGTACACGACCATTTATTTGCCAGAAGTCATCGGAGAAATTCGAACAAAGCAGAAGAACAGGCGAATCATTCTTCATCATGACAATGCGAGCTCTCACACATCGACTCAAACAAAGGCATTTCTGACGGAGCGAAAGATCGAACTGATGGGTCATCCGCCATACAGCCCTGATTTGGCACCCAATGACTTCTTCTTATTCCCACACATCAAAAATAAATTACGTGGACAACGATTTTCGACCCCCTAAGAAGCGGTTGATGCATTCAAAACGCATGTTTTGGAGTTACTTCAATCGGACTGGAAAAAGTGCTTTGAAAATTGGTTCAAACGCATGCAAAAGTGTATTGATGATCATGGAGAATATTTTGAAAAACAATAAAACCAATTTCGATCCTACATATTTGTTTTTTCATTATTAGGCCAGAAATATAAATAGCAACCCTCGTATAAATAAAATACCTTCAAGTACACAAGTAAAAATCTAATAGCAATATAGATATCGATTCGATAAAACAGATTTTTAAAAGATTTTAAACATCAAGCTTGAAAAAAAAACTGTATTTTTTAATTTAAGATCGTTTGCTTTTGCTATCCATTTAATAATGGTTACGTTCCAACAACCCACATTCACAAAAATAAAAGCTTTTAACAGCTGGTATAGATATTAAAAAAATTTATTTTTTCTTACACCTAGAAATGTTAAACGCTGAACTTCAAGTAATAAAAAAACTTTTTTAAAACGACTCAACTTTAATAAATTGAGTACATCGTTTAAAACGCCCATAAAAAGTTCTACGCACAATAAATGACAGCGCAACTAAAAAGTTTTTGAACTGAAAGAGACATTTAAAATAATTTAAATTTTGTTAAAAAAGACAAATCTGAATAGAAATTTATTGTCGTATTACCTTTTATGCACTTTAAAAATCTGTATCAGCAGATAAAATAAATGCGATATTAAATATTTTATGTTAATAGAATATCCTGAGTAAATTGTTACAGTAAGTGAAATTAATTTCTTCATTAAATCTTTCGATGCTGTTATTACGTGTTAAGGATTTGAAGTTTAAATAAAGCAAAACGAAGTGGGTGAAATTATTCTTGACAAGTTTCTACTACATGATCAGGTCTTCAGAAGGATGCCTTACAACTAATTAACAATGATAAAATTGGGCTGCAAAACAAGTTATTTAAAACTACTTAATTAAGTAATACAAAAGTCTTTACCACTTTTTTTGTGTAGATAAATTTTATATAAAAAACATTGTGAAAATTATTAAAAAAATTTTGATTATATTATACAGTGTGTCCACGGATGGGGTATCCCACAGGTGAAAAAATTTTCAATTTTAGTTTTAGAGAAAAATGTCATTCTTGATAGAAAGTTTTGCTTGTTCTGAAACTTCATAAAATGAAATAAAATTTAAGTTTTTTCAATCACTATCAAAGATAACAATACAGGAGTTATGTAAGTAAAACTAACAAAGAACATATATTCAATATATCTTCCTTCCAAATTCTTTATAGGTAAGTTGCTTAGCATTTCATTTTAAATCTTCAATATTATGGCTTAAATTTTTTGCGTAAATTTTCTGTTTTAAGTAGCCCCAAAAAAGATCTAAAATTGTTAAATCAGGGGATCGGGACGGAAAAAATATTGGTCCATACCAATAAAACTTTTTATTAAGAATGACACGAGGGGTAAACCACTGAAAAAAAATGTACACTAATTCCTAGGACGGTTACTAATTTCTCTAATCTCCCAATAATTCCTTTAATTCCCCACTAATTCCTCTAATTTCCCAGTATTTGGTCTAATTCCCCACTAATTCCTCTAATTTTCCACTAATTCCCTTTATAATTGCATATGAACTTTAAAAAATATCTAGCAATTCCTTTAATTTTACTAATCCTTAAAACTAATTTCCTAATATTTCACCAAATTTACTCATTTATATATTTTTTTATTTATTTACAAAATAAATTAAGCATATGTAGACGTTTGTATAGAAGGTACTAAAGCTCCAATTAAAAAGCTGGAGAAGATAAATTGTTTATTTTACTTCAACAAACTTATATCTACCTATGAATGAAAGTAAAAGTAAGGTACCGGTTCTTTTATATTATAAAACTAAACATATTTGTTCTAGTATAATTCAAGATAACATGACATAGTTGAATAAGAAAAATTATGGTTTCTTAAACTCTTTATATCTCCTCTTAATATTAAGTTGATCTGCCCGGTTTAATTGAAATGGGCCGTCACCAATTAAATTAATAGGACCATACAAAATAAAATCTTTATGGACCGTATCAATGTCTTGTTTTCGGGGCCAAATAAACTTATCTAACTCTGCTTTCAGAAACTTTATTTTATAATAAGCTTTTCTTTTATCTTCAAGTATCCGACCAATAAACCAGGATTGGTCATAGAAAACCGCGTAATACCCTTCCAAGTGTATTTGGATTTCGACAGTTCCCGATACATTTTCTGATTTGCACGGATACATTTCATCTGAAAAGTGTTCCAAATCATCGCAATCGTCGAGTTCCATCGCATCCGAGTCAGCAGAGCAGTCACTGCTAGTGCCACCGGATTGGTCCACGGGTAACTTCTGTTTAGTTTTTTCATAGTCAAAGGTGGCTGGGAATTTTTTGAGGACGTTTTCCTTGTACTACCTATAAATCTTTTAAGCGGTCAGTACTTACTCTACCGTTAGACTGATCTAAAAGCCAGCAGTACGATGACTTTTTAATAATTGAAGTCTTTTTACCGACATAGATTTTTATATAAGGTGAGTTTTCCAATACACTATGCACTTTTTCAGAAAAGTCTTTTAAACTTATACAATTAGTCTCCATAGTGTCACATTCGGGATCTTCATTAGAAATCTCGTTCGAAATTAACTCCATAACTGCATCATCCTCATAACCAATATTATTTATGTTTGCCACATCTAGGTCAATTTCATTTTCTTCTGGATTTTCATCAACTTCGGCGTCGATATCTTCGTTCCCCTCTGTAACTACGATATTTGGTTTTCGTCTTACTAACGGTACCTGCATATATTTCCAATCGTTTTCTTTTGCATTGATTCCCAAATGTTTTATATCCTCTATGACATTTTGTAGAGCTTCTTCAACTATATCTTTGATATTCAAATTAATAATGTCGTCCTCACATGGTAAATTTTCTTTCTTCAGTCTGTTTTTTAATTTTTTGTCTTCCCTTGAAATGTAAAAGTTCCCCTCAGATCGTTTATGGTGTCAACTATTGTCCTAATTCTATCAATTCGGTTTAGCATATCCTTTACACTAAAATTTATTATTGTTGAATACGTAGAAGTCATAGACCTTGCAGCCCGAAATAAGGATTCACAAGCTTGGCTACAAAAATGGCGATGCTGAACATCTCTGATTTTAACTCGCGGCTTTTCAGTTTCAGTATTAGTTTAATCAAAGCGTGGGCGTTCATTTCAATACAAAGGTAACAATTACTGGTCAAAAGTTGTCTGTTATTTTGTATTCTTTGTTTCCTTTAATCCATGCTCTCCAGATTCTTGCAAAAATACAACATACCAAATCTGAAGTAGTCTGGTACGCAACTCAGTGCTGGAATTTAAGAACGATGATTCGACGTAGTGCATAAGCTTAAGAAACGCCACACTACCTTCACTTTGTGGAATTTCTTTAGTCAGTTGTTCAATTACAATCGAACTGCACATTTTTTCTGCGGATGCAAAATTCATTTTGTCTTCACTTTTGAGATCAGAATCTGTCAAGAGATGTATGTCTTTTGGAACCTTCAAAATCAATTCCCTGAGATGATCAGAAGTGGCAGTGTATTTTCCAAATGGCAGATGTATTCCTGGCTTTAGAAAACGAGTCCGCAATTTTGTTAAAATATGCGTGGTATCCTGCACATAACATTCTTCATTTTTTTCAATGCTGCATTGGTACCACTCCCAATCTGGAACTGGCAAAGAATGAACTATATCTGTTGTTGCTGGAGTTATTTTGTTGTTCTCTTTATATTCAGGTGTTAAACGACACACCAAGTCAGTATTTAAACGCATACCTCTTAAAAGTCGAGTATCACCGTCTGAGGAAAATCCAATAATTGTGATGCCAAATTTCTTAGCTTCCTCCTTCATCCATTCCCATCTCAAAGTAACCTGCTCTGTAGTAAATGAACTATCAGTTCCGAACAAAGACAGGCAGTATGGCGTTGCTCCAACATGTAATGGTTGAGCCATTATTACATAAGCATATGTTGCTTTTACTCCGGTTTGAAAGTAAGTCTGAATTGCTTTAGCAGAGGTTCCAGGAACGTACCTTGTTGAGGAAGGCCATCCCTTAATGGCAAAACAAATCCTATCACATTATTAGATTTGCTGTCATATTCAATTTTGCCTGTCACTCGAGTGGCATCCTCGGATACCCAAATCATTTTTGGTAAATTTCTATCGGTCAAGTGTTTCAATAGGCCTTTAAAATCAAATCCACCTTCTTGTAGAGTCTCATTTTTAGTGTCCAAAAATCGATTCAACGTAGAAATTGAAGGTAAACTATTTTTTAAATTTGCTTGAAGTGTTTCATAAAGTAATCGGCCACCAATATAAAATAGGTATACTGCAAATTTTTTGACCGCATCGTCGTATCTGTTTCGATTGTTCGAACAAGTAGAATTTTTTAGAGATAAATCTTGCAATTTTTGTAGTAATTGTGGTATATCAGGCACGCATGTATTAGACTTTTGCACACTTTCTATTTCACTTATGTTTCTTGAGAGTTGTTCAGCCAGTTCACTATTTTTATTTGCTATTTCACTGACTTTTTCAGCAATACAAAAGTAATTCGTCATTAAACTTTGGTCGTCTGACAATTTTTCTCTAGCTCGTCTCTTTCTTTCACATCTTTGATATTTATTTCTATTCCATTTGGACAGTATTTTATTCTCATTCTGGCTGTCGATTTTGCATACTTGATTCAATGAGGTATTCGTATTGATGCACTTATTAATATTTTCAAGGGGACGCGTCTGGTCGCTGCCACCTTCACTTGAGCAGGTTGCAGAAGTAGTGTTTGATAGGGGTTGTAACCTTGATCCTAAATAAACATCACACGATTTGTTGGGCATACCATTGGTGGAATTTGAGGCGGGAGATAAAACGATATCACTTATAATTTTGACATTTGATGCTTCGCTGTGCAGGCTTGCATCTCGGTTTGGATGCTTGGTTATCATATAGGAAGTAATCGACTGCTGTTGAGCATGTGCCGACATTTCTGTCGATACATTGAATGTCGACATGGCTTGCGTTTGCAAATGTTTAGTCATCAAGTGTGTATGAAAATTAGAGTAAATCCAACTTTTTTTATTTTTTCCAGGTTTAACTATTTTGGGTAGTTTGTATGTCGCGTTACAGAAGCAGGTTACTTTGCAAAAGATGTTGTCATGTTGGTCCAATGAAGTTACAATTTTAATATCATGAAATTTATGCTGAAGCGTTTCCCATAAATCTGTATTTGCCTCGGTAGTAGCTTTTAATTTTGCCCAATTCTTCAAGTTTCGAAAAATTAAGGGATTTCGTCTGTTAAGTTCACGGCAGGTGTCTGATTGGTAATCTTTCTAGGATTGTGATCGGGATCGTCTAATTTCTCCTGGGATTCACCACTTACAAATTCTGAAATTTCAACAGAAGTTTTAAGCCTTTTCTTGGGAGGCTTTTCGTGATTATTAGGAGCAGAATCTTGACAATCCTTTTGTGTGATTTTCTTTTCTTTTTAAAATAATCGATCATCCAAAGTAGTACTTGCTGGTGTGCTGGTAACATTTTGTAAATTTTTGGGTTTTTGCTATATATTCCATAGTATTTAACTCGATCCTCTTCATCGATGAGTTGAAATAAATCAGTCCTTGCAAACTTTTCTATTTCTGATATAGTTGCTTTTGTCATTCCAGCTATTAAAGCTTCGTTTTCATAACCACAGCTTTTTAGTAGGTTTTTTAAAATTTCTGGTATTTTTGTATTTAGCGCCGTTTCAGCCTCTTCGAAAACGTCTTTATCTTCCGATTCACTCATCTATAAAAAAAATAAACTCAACAAAGTACTTGCTTCATATTTCGCCAAACCAATTTGTTTTTTAATTGCACTTAATAGAGTCTTTAGAAACATTCACAACTTAATGTTTGTAGTTTACCGCAATTGTTTAAGTTCTCATTATTCCAGAATATTGATCTCGTACTTAAAATAATAAGATGTTTGTACTGCCATTCTAAAAAACTAAAAAATTGACATTGTTTTTTTCTCAAACTAACCCCTAGTAAATCAATCGACTTTCAACTAGTATTTCATTTAATGATGATGAATGTAATTTTTACTGATAAAATCATATCTTATAAAGCTTGATATTTTTAAATTTACTCCCGCTGAAACTGATTTAGTTGCTTGTTGAAAATGCAATTCAAATAATATGATTGTGCATACTCCCGCCTTTTAAATTTCGTCACATCATGGAAATCTTGAATTGCGTTTTACAGCCGATTACCGTACCATCGAACGCGAGATCGAACGTAACTACTACCGATCGTACTTACAACTGGAATAAGATTGTATACAGCTATGATTTGATGTTTTCTCTCAAGCTTGCTTTCAACCAATTTCTATTTATGAGGTTATACAAAATAGTACTTACTGTTACTGAACAGCAATAATGGAAATCGATAAAATATCACACTGGTCTAGTCACTTATGTTTATAAAAATAATTATTATTTGACCTCGATTTAATTATGTAAACAGCAAAATAACTACACATTACAATTACTTAAAACAAGTACACCATGCATTTGGTAAATGAAATTCCAGACGGTGCAAAGTGACGGCAAACTGTAATCGCGCTTATTTAACAGTTTTCTGTGAGCCGAGGTTGTGCAATGTACTAATTTGCTTCTCGCTTTTTCTAATTTCGTTCTAATTCCCCACTAATTCCGCTATTCTCTTAGTATTTCCTGAGCAATTCACAAAATTCCTCTCAATTCCTGTAATTCTCCACCAATTCCTCTAATTCTTCACTAATTCCTCTAATTCCTTACTAATTCCTAAAGATTGTACACCAAAGTTCCCCTGCGAAACACCCTCGGAATGACATATTTTGCTAAAACTAAAATTTTCACCTACAGCTCACAGAATAAAACAAAAACCCCGGAAAATATGCGAACTAATTTTAAAAACTCGTGGCGGTAATATATCTATCCAATCACAGCTTGCAGGTACATACCGGGTAGAAAGATATAAAATCGTGTTATTGTTTCATTTTGACTTTTACATTTTTTTGCGTTTTTACCTTTGTTAATTGCTTTAATTCAGTTTTCAAGTCTTTTAAACCAACAGTTTTTTTCAAAACTCTTCTGGGAGTACTACTGTTTCAAACGGTACGTATTAAATCAAACAAATTCTATTATAGTTTCTAACCTCAAAAATTGGTTTTTAAAGGTTGTTTTTTTGTAATCCCGTTATGGATACTAAATCAAAGAAAACTGTGCATTCTGAAGCTAGGACTGTAATTCGACACGTGCTGGACTTTTTCGACCAACAAAAAGCTGCAGGTGTGTGGGCATTTCCGTTAGAACAGGCTACAGAGCTCGATGCAGCGGCTACTGGCAAATCAATTAGTTTCATAAAAAGCTCAGGTAATTAATCTTAAATCTAATAAGGCTACTAAATAACTACTATTATTTTTAGGAAAGAAGCTAAAACTGAGGAAAATTTAGTGAAATCTCCTACTAAAAGAAAAAGAAGTGGCCGCAAGAAGAAATTGGTTTAGATGATTGTGATTTAAGTACCTATACTAAAAAGAACAGTGCATGAAGTATACACGGTAGATAAACAAGTGCCAACGGTGAAAATATTAGTATCAAAAGCGGAAGATAAAATTGATTATTCTGGTGGACCAGATACCTTAAGGAAATATTTACATCAGATTCGTTTTAAGTTTCGTAAATGCCACAACAAAAGAAAGTTATTAATGGAACGGGATGACATTGTTGCATGGCGATCTTGTTACTTACGCAAGTTACGTGAGAATAATGCTTTAGGAATTAACAAGAAACCGTTAGTATACTTAGATGAAACTTATATCCATCCTTCTTATTGTATTAACAAATGCTGGCAGTCCGATGATGAGCCTGGGGTGTACCGAGCAGACAGAGCAGGTCAAAGATACATAATTTTACATACAGGAGGATCAAACGGGTTTGTTAACAATGCTTTATTAATATTTAAATCACAAAGCAAATCGGGGGATTATCACTACATATAAATCATGCAAATTTTAAGAGATGGTTAGAAACTCAACGGAGCCTTATTTGCCATCTAGCAGTATTGTAATTATGGACAATGCGCCATATCACAGCGTCCAGATTAATAAACCACCAACTCAATCAGCACGAAAGCAGAATATTCGGGAATGGCTTGAAACAAACGGCATATCCACAATAACTGAAATGCGAAAGGCAGAGTTATTACTGATGGTAAAACAATTTAATTATGTTAAAACTTATTATGTGGATGAGTTTTTAAAAAATATGGCCATAGTGTTTTACGCTTACCTCCGTACCATTGTGAACTTAATCCTATCGAATTTATATGGAGTTTAGTCAAACACAAAGTTGCCATGAACAATGTCACCCAACTTCGCAGTAACATCGAAGCATTACTGCGAAAAGCATTCGAAGAAGTAGGTCAATCTGATTGGGAGAAGCATTGTGTTCACGTCGAACACTTGGGTAAAGAAATGTGGAACGAGACAGTTTACTTGATGAAGTGGTAGAAAATATGACTTTTACAGTGAACACGGTTCGTCAGATAAAGACGAAGAAAGCAGCGAGGAAGATTCATAAGTTTTATTTTTTTGATTGTTTTGACTTAAAATACATTTAATATTTTTTTCTAAAAATAAAAATATTAAAGTGCTTATAATAATTATAATTGCTCGCTGAGTTAAGAGTTTTGATATAAATAAAGCTTTAGTAAAAATAGATTTAACTTTGTTACAAAAATTTAAGAATTTGAATTAACCACAAATATTTAAATTTGGCACTTAAATACTTTTTGCTTGGCTTGTACTTGTCAAATAACGACGCCACCAGCCACGCCTTCTCAGGGCTTTTGTTTTTATCTGTGAGCATATACAGGATACCCCACAGATGAAGTCCACGGATGGGGTATCCTATAAGTCGAAAATTTTTAAATAGCTATTAGTTTTAGCGAAAAATGTCGTTCTTGATAAAAAGTTTTGCTTGTTCTGAAATCCCATAAAATGAAAAAAAAATCAAGTTTTTCAAAGAATTATAATAACAGTCGAAAATAACTTGTTACGGTTTTATTTTCCGAATTCAGGACGTATGTCGTGAACCGTCTTAAAACGTGAGTCGCGAGTAGTAATGTTGCGATAAAAGTCGTATTTGGCGCGCATGTTGCTAATTTTCTATTGGCGGAAAGAAAATTACGATTGGAGACGTACAGTGAACATTTTCCTTTTCGTTTGATACACGCGGGTGTCTTTAGCATACTTTTGAAGTGAAATTTTCAGCAAAAATTATTTAATGTGGGTTTCACGATTTCCAATACAAATTGGTGTTTAAGTTTAATCCGGGTAGATTCACCATGAGTATATTGGGTTTCTTTCCTATTTGTTTTAATTCTAATTTCTGCATATGCTTTTAGCACGTTGTGTTTGACATTATGTGCTTGTTGGGTATTGTACTTGGATAACTCTTGAGGGTGTTGAAGTGGCTGATTAAGAACCTTTCCTATAAATAAAAAACAACACCACGGTTTCGCATTAATTAAGCTGCAGACCACCGGTGAATACCACGTCTACAGAGGTTGGTTATGCTGCATACTTTTAGCGAGGAAGTCAATCGCCTTCTGTTCTTCTCCGCACACCTCCCCTAAGAAGAATCTCTGGGACTATCTAACTTCCCCGAACTGTCAATACCGTCGCTAGCAGAATACCTTTATTCTCGGAACTACACTCGACCGATTACAACTAAGTTTTAGTATTTAAGCCACTTATTCATAATAATAATGCGTATGAAGCTCAAGTACATATGACATAAAACGGCTCGATAGTTAATATTTAAGTAACTTTTATCGGTGTACACTCCTCAACCGGACGTTTGTTTTTAATCAGCTCAATAAGGGCTGGGGCGCTTTATTTAGAGCGGTTGTCGCGGACACAAAATGCCTTTTGGGTTTGCGGAAGGTACTTACCCTTTCATTCTAGTTTAGATTTAGTGTAAATCGCAGTGTGTAAGTGATATGTGTACGCAGAGCCTTAATAGCAACCAATTCTCAATTAGAATGATAACTTTAATGGCGCCTTGTTAGACCAGCAGTCTAATTTCTTATAGTTATTCAGAAATTTACGCAACTCTCCTACGAAACCGGACGCTGCTGCTCTAACTATTCTTATCCTCCACGAATTTAGTGCGCTACATCGAGCCGAATTTCCTTTAGTTTTTTTTCTAGGTTGTTCCGCTAGAGCCGTCGCTTCTTTTTGTTATTTTATAAACAACAACCGTTACAAACTGTACAGAGTAATCATGTAAGAAAAACTAACAGTAACAGTAAATAAAGAACATCTATTCAATATATCCTTATAACATTAGTAAATAATGAAAAGCACGCTTAATTATTTTCTAATGTTCTCTATAATATAATCAAAAATTTTAAAATAATTTTTATAATGTTTTTTATATAAAAGTTATCTACACAAAAAGAAGTAGTAAGGACTTTTGTATTACTTAATTAAGTAGTTTTAAATAACTTGTTTTTCAGCCCAATTTTATCATTGTTAATTAGTTGTAAGACATCCTTTGGAAGATGACCATGTAGTCGAAACTTGTCAAGAATAATTTCATCGACTTCGTTTTCATAATTACTTATTAATAAAATTAGTATTGGCACGACCCTATATTTTCTCTACTAAATTAACAACTAACCAATACTTTAAAACAAATATGGATCCGTACTTCCCATCTAAAATCTAGATTATTATTTCTTCTTCGCAATAGCCAACCATGAATCCAGCAACGTCGTCAACAACTGGCGCATTGAATCTACGCACGTGCTGTCCAGCTAGTATTTTATCAGAATTGATGACAATAGCGTGATTGTCACTTTGCAATTGTGCTCATTCAATAGGCCGCCAGGTCCCAGATGATGCGCCTGCCATTAGGCGAATTAAGGTTATTGTAGCCGCAATGTGCATCCACACAATTGATGTAGATTGTAAAAATGTATGCGTTTCGTTTGTCATTGGCAGCAATGAGCCTACTTTGGTCTTTGAATTTGAACGTTGAATTGAATTGTTGACCATTTGCCGCAGTAAGTCATTTAGAAGCATGATTTGAATAGACCAATAAACTTCAAGAACAGGTTTGAATCTGGATCCGTGCCGATGAGCAAGCCGTTCAATGGTTCTGGCGGTATCTCAATTTCTGGTATTTTGCACTTTTCCTGATGCTCCACACATCCCTGGTAACTTATTATTTGTCCATAGCACTAATTAGTACTTTCGGATGAGCGGAATATTCAATAATTCAATATCTGGCTTGTACTCGAATGTGAGACCCTTGTGATTAAGATGCACGCGATTACGACATGCTAACACGCTCATTTTCGTTATCTTGTTGGATTTTGTTATATCCTAGATTATTATTATTATTATTCCGTTTATATAACGTCAACCTATTGATACGTTAAGTCAGGTTACATTAGATTATACAGGGTTCGGCACATCGAGCGTGCATTAAAAGTATATGGAGAACTAATTCGATTCATTTTCTGACAATAGTGCTGCGCCTGTTTTCGACATCACTGAACTCAGACAAAATATTTTCGTTTATACAGCACTTCCGGTTGTACCGGAAGTAGCTGGCAATTTTCTTATTTCAAATGAAACATGCTATTTTTATTTCATTTTCAGATTCTACGTAAAATTTAAGGTGTAGTTTTAATACTATACCATACCCAAAAATGACTGTTTTTTTAGTTATATCGATATTTTTGAAAAAAACAATTAAAATCATGTTGAATTGTTATCGTTCATAACTCAAGATTTTAATTCCTAATTTGTTGTGGCAATTGTCGATACGTTACAGTAACTCATATATGAATGGAAACTCGAATTGCATGTACAGGATGATAAAAATTCTTGTGCCAATATGAACAACTTTCAACCTCAAAAACTTGCTTAATTCAAATAGGACACCCTGTGTTTTTATTCATCAATCGATGTCGTTTGTTGTCCTCTTTCAATACATACTGACATGTCCTATGCTCAAATTGATAATGGACATAAATTCAAAATTATTAAAATTGTATAGACGTATTCACCTTGTTATATAGATAACCTTAGTGTTAACTAAACGCATTTAAGTTAACAATAAAGTTATAAAATAAAATCAAAGTTTGCCATTTTTGAGTTGGCGGTTTTACGCTTCTGACGTCACTTAAAAGAGGCGGGCCTGATGTGACGTAATAGAATCCTTTGAACGCTTTTTACTGCAGTGCTTTGCAGGATAGTCTTTGTATTTACTCTTTGTTGGTAATAGTTACGTCAATACTGTATCGCGAGTAATGGAGAAAGGATCAAAAAATTGTATAAATATTGTATAGTGCCCATGTGTAAAAATACAACTACTACAAGCCCAACAAAAATATTTATAACCCTACCAAAGGCTAGCGGTACTCATAATGCTAGAAGAAAAGCATGGTTATCAGCTATCAGAAGAAAACCGGGTGATATTTCGGATAACACTACTGCTTTTGGGTGTGAAGATCACTTTAATGTAGGTATTTATAATTAGTAAATTTGTGCTAAGGATTTATAGCCCTATTAATAATCACAGCTTGAAGAAGATGTTGAAAATTACATTAAATTTAAGTATTCTGGAGGACCTGTTCATATGAAATCTGATGTGGTACCACATATATTTTATTGCCAGTTTAACAGGAAACGCACTTTTCCCACAACTGAAAGAACTGCATCTATTAAAAGAGCTCGTCAAAAATTTGTTGATGCAATTATATCAACACCCGAATCGGTACCAGAACCTGATACGGGAAATGTAGAAAGAAGCTCTCTTATTGAATCTCCGACAGAAGTCGAGTCTTTTAAACCAGAAGTTCAAGCAGCAGAAGGGTTTATTCCTAAGCTTACAGTAATTCCTACTTTAAGTAAGGGAATTCAAGTTAAACCGAAGTTTAGGAGTAAATTTGTTCAGTGCACTTTATTCAGTATCTCAAATGATAAACATGTTGATGTTGGGTGTTCACCTATTCAAACTACTTCTGGCACTCTATTTCATTCAGAAAATTGTGATATTACATTTCCTTCGTCTTCTGAAGTTACTGTTAGTGAAGCAACATTTTCTGAAAATATCTCCAATGAAGCTTCAAGTACGGACCACAGTTTTAAAACCGATGTAACCCACAACCACTATAAAAAATTGCTGTTGAATGGTCAACATACATTGCAACACATAAAAGCAAAATGTATTTGGGGTTACCAGGTGATTCATTATACTTAATTGATTTATTATTGGAAACAATTAAAACAACAAGAGATCACATTTTAATAACATTAAAGAAGATCCGCTTGAATCTCTCATTTCAACAATTAGCTGATGATTTTGGTATTACACCTAGTGTAGCATCGAAAGCTTTCAATAAAACAATTGATCCCTTAGCAAAATGTTTAAAAGAATTCATTATTTGGCCTACTTCTGCTTCCAATTGCTTTTCGGTATCGATTTAGTGATGTCCAAAGTATAATCGATTGCTTCGAAATCCAAATAGAAAAACCATCTGATCCAATTAAACAAACATTGTCTTGGTCAGAATATAAAAAATGTAATACTATAAAGTATTTAATTTCATCTACACCAGATGGGTTGATTAATTATGTGTCTGTTGGATTTGGAGGTCGTACCTCTGATACTGCAATCGTTAAACATAGTAATTATTTAAAAATTTTGCCAAAAAACTGTACAGTTATGGCTGATCGGGGATTTAAAAGAGTTGATGAATTTTTGACTCTTGTAAATTGCAGAATAGTGCGACCACCAAGTGTTCGAAGTGGAATTAAAAGTACAAAATCTGAAGTCATGGAAACTAAGCGAATTGCAGCTTTAAGAATCCATATAGAAAGAGTAATAGGAAGACTTCGTGAATTTAAACTCTTAAAGCCACACGTGTGCATAAATAAAAATTAATCTCGCATTTGGACAATGTAGTAATAATTGCATGCGGTTTAGTTAATTTACAATCAGATTTAATCAAAAATAATATTTAAGACATTTATTTATACTGTAAAAATTTAGGTACAAATGTTTTAGAAATTAAGCACATTATTTTGCATTTTCATATAAAAATGGAAAAATACATTCAGTCCAAAAACTTTGTGCTTTTTCAATTATCCCCATTATATAATCATTATCATAGTCTTCAGTGATAATCGTAATTTTGTTATTGTCCTCGAACTTGGGGTCAGCGACGCAAAATATTCCCTTTGATTTTTAAAAAACACATCTGTAGTTGAATTTGGGCCTTGTATTTTGGGAAATTCTATCATTTTTTTGTAATTTTTAATAGTTTTGTCACTGAAAGGACATTTTATTTCAATTACGCAATCAGGACCAATTGCATCTGGAGATGCACCTAAATGAGGGTATTCGGAACTTAACAATAACCCCACCCTTTTAAAATTTTGCTTAAAATTTTTTTTTAATGTTTTTAAAACATCAGCTTCTAAAGTTTGACCTCTTATCATTGGAATGGAAGGTTTTATTTTCGATCCTCCCAGAATTTGTTCGACTAAAGAACCACCCTTCTTTTTGCAATGCGCTGCTTCATAAATCTTAGATGCTGTGATTCGACCATATCTTAGTTCGTACCACAAATTGCATTTATGCTGCAGTTTTGATTCCTCCTCTGCTTGCTGACACAGTCGATCATTCATTAGGTTTCTTGCATATTTCAGGAAATCTACCGCACTGTCGGCACTGTTACTTGCATAACTTATAATTAAATGATGCAAACTTAATTTATTATGAATGCCGCATTCTTTAAAATATTTTAATAAATGGCAATTTGAATTATTTTTACTTCTGTTGCCTTTTCAATAAATTCATTCAAAAATGTTGATGTGCCAGGCACATTGAATGACAACAGGGCTTCCAAAATCTTTTGTTGTTATAAACTGTGTGTCAGTATTCGACAAAGAGAGTCTAGGTTTTTTCCAATAGCATTGGACTTCTGTTGTTGATGGCTCATTACTTTTTTCATGTACCCATGTTAAAAATGCTAATGAATGCTTGCAACCACCTAAAAATACTATATTTATATATCTTCAAAACCAATTTAATAAATAAACCTTTTGATGCCGAGCAGTCATGACAAGTTACATTTAAAATTTCCTCTTCAACTTCATTAATTATTATTGAGACGGCGTAATTTTTACTTTATGTTCAGGGCATATTTGGCCTTTGATTGTGCACAGTTCTCCAATTCTTTGGAGTTGAACATATCCAATAGCGGATTTGATATAATCCTGCCTTGTAGAACTAAAAGAAACAACAAAAGAAATGTTTATCAATCTTAATACGTATAATAAATAACCAAATGTAAATAACTTACCGCATTGCTTTCCAACCTTTAATTTCAGCTGAATTGTAGCAGTCACTGTTTGTAATGTACTCCATGACCATAAATAAATCGACTTTTGGTAAATTATCGCTTTGAGCTATTACGAAATCCTCACTACGTTTCGCCATTGCAAATTAGAACAAATAATTTTCAAATTTCAAACAAAAAGACAACCAGAATGTACAAAGAACAAGCTGTAGGATTCTATTACGTCATACAACACACCGGACTCCTTCGTGCAGAAACGGAGTGCTCGATAATTTAAAATTCAATGGTTTTTAATTTCGCAAATAAATAATAATAAATGCTGTATTGCAATATTTAAAATACATAATATGTTTTAATTTACGTAATATTCCACAAAAATAAATTTTTATGTAGAATAGTAACAAAGTATTTTTGTCTATTAAAAACACTGTGTGTCCCATTTGAATTAAGCAAGTTTTTGAGGTCGAAAGTTGTTCATATTGGCACAAGAATTTTTATCACCCTGTACATGCAATTCGAGTTTCCATTCATATGTGAGTTACTGTAACATATCGACAATTGCCACAACAAATTAGGAACTAAAATATTGATATCATCTTGAGATATGAACGATAACAATTCAACATGATTTTAATTTTTTTTTTCAAAAAATCGATATAACTAAAAAAACAGTGATTTTTGGGTATGGTATAGTAATTAAACTACACCTTAAATTTTACTTAAAATCTGAAAATAAAATAAAAAATAGCATGTTTTATTTGAAATAAGAAAGTTGACAGCTACGTCCGGTACAACTGGAAGTGCTGTATGAAAGAAAATATTTTGTCTGAGTTCAGTGATGTCGAAAACAGGCGCAGTACTATTTTCAGAAAATGAATCAAATTAGTTCTCCATATACTTTTAATGCACGCTCGATGTGCCGGACCCTGTATAGGATCGAATGTTCTATGATTAATTTTTCTTATGATGTCAATGAGAAATGTCATAATATAAGAATTTATTTATATTAAATGTCATTCACATGAATTCTCATATTTTATGAATTATCCATAATAGATTTGTTCGTCTGTTCTTTCTGCTCTACCATTTCGCATGTTTGTTGCTTTGTTATATAGACAACAATCAATTAAACAATCAACTTTGGTAGCCCTTTAATTACGTTATTTGTTAAGAGTAAATACAATTTTCACCCAGAAATTGAATTACACTTTTATGAACAAAATTTTCCACATTTCCTTGATTTTCCTTAATTTACTTATAAAATATATCTATGGCACCAATTTCAAATATAATTAGATTATAAATATCGGTTTTCTTATTTTATTAAAAAAACCCGACAGAGCTTAAAAAATGATCTCTAATAATAGACACTTTCACCACATAATTTTTTTTCGAAGTTTATTAATAAAAGTTAATTGAATTTTAGAAAGACGCCGATGTAAAATAGTAAGGAAATTTTCAATGGTTTGATGAATAAATATGATTTTCTAATATCAAAAGCTAAAGATTTTAATTCGAGAACCTAAAAAGTTCATTTTAATTAAATATCGCGTAAAAAGCTTTGGACAAGTTTATGCATAAATTTAAGTTTCAGTTTTTTACGAATTATGAAAAGCAGTTAATTTTGCACGCATGATAAAAAATTGCGTTCAAATGTTTAAGCGATTTTAATACGCAAACCAGATAATTTTTGTGTGTTTGTTGTATTTTTTTTTTTCAGTTTTTTACACATCACAGATATTAAACTACTCATGAAACTTTGTATTTTTGTTAATATAATGAAGAATTGTTTTGTCGTTAGTTAAGGTAACATATTAAAATGTTAAATTAACCGGAGTTGATGATAATAGATTTATCTATAGGATAGTGAAGACGATGGAAGCTCAAATTGAATTCTCTGTCGACCCCGTATTTCTATTTTCTTAATCAAAATACGTAACAAAGGTCCCTTTAACTAAGTTGCGTGGTATTTATCGTGAGCAATTACGTCGTTGGAAGTACCTACAGGGTGTTAATGAATGATGTACAACTAGTTATGTCTTTCCAAAGTATTTGCATGCAATTTTCTCTATGCAGCCCTTTTCATTTTGATTATCTAACTATCATTTATTTATGCATGTGAATAGAACAAGCGTTTTGCGCCCAGATGCTTATAAAGTGTACTTATAGAAAGTGTGAAACTTTTGATAAAACAAGTGGATTATAAAAAAATTTGAACTTAACATTGAAAAATAAACGTGTAAAGATATTCAACTGTTTAGTTCAAATGAAAGTTATAGAAAATAAAATTTTTTTTCATAACTTTTTTGTATAATAATATTCTTGGAAATACCATGCCACGTGTCATATTTCAGTAATTACTTATCGGATAATAATAATAATAATAATATTTATTGACTGAAATTATGTTACATAACATGCTCTCAGACAATTGGAGTCCAGGTCAGCACTGCTGGTTTTCACTGTTCTCCTTCAACTGTGTACACAATAAATTATCTTTAACAGCAAGTTTGAAGCAATAAAGGCTACTAAAATTAAATAAACTGTGATAGCTATTATAAACTATAGCAGCTTGATACTCAAACGACGCCTTAAACTCTTCGGTTTTGTGCATCGGTATTCTGACAACCCTTTTACGTCTATTCTCTTCACGTGGTATAAAATTTATGAGGTCGTTCAAATATCTTGGCGTTTTGTTAGTTATAATTTTGTATAACAAAGTTAAAAACATGAATGTATATCTATGATTAATTTTTATAATTTTGAAATTATTATAGAAGCGAGTTACATGAGAAAATTTAGGTATATAATATGAAAATTTTAAACATCTGTTCTGAACTATTTGTAATCTGTTTTTAAGTCTGTTAGTTAGGTAGTTATAAAATATGACTAGTCCGTAATCTATGATGCTAAGTACCAATGAATTGGTGATGTTAAACTTTATATCCGATGGAAATAAATTTCTAAATTGATTTAATAATTTTAATTTGGCATAACATAATCCGCATTTAACAGAAATGTGTTCTTCAAATGTCAGGTTTTCATCTAACGTGACTCCTAAAATCTTAATTTTCTTATCAAATTTAACAATATTTTTATTAATAAATATTTTAGATTCATATTCACCTAGACATTTACTTCGATTAATTTCAGTTCCAACACATAAACCTATAGTTTTTTGGCTATTTAATGTCAAACCATTATTACATGATAATTTAAATAGGGTGTCAAGATTTACATTTAATTCATAAATAGCATCGGTAATATTATATGGAAAAGTTGATAGATATAACTGAGTGTCATCAGCATACTGACTCATCTTACAGTTTTCAGTGAGGCAGTTAACAAAATCAGCAGTAAATATAATAAAAATTAAAGGTCCTAAGATGCTGCCCTGTGGTACACCATGATGATTTACTAAAACATCAGAATATACCGTGGTATTGTTTAATTTTAATTTAACACATTGTTTTCTATCAGATAAGTAGGAAGCGAACCACTGAACTGCATCCGAGGAAAAACCATAATAATGTAACTTAGCCAATAATAATTTTCGATTCAACACATCAAATGCATTGGAATAATCTAGTGCTATAAATAAGGTAAGATCATTGTCTTGATGTCGCATATTTGTTACCGGACGTTGCGCACCCCTCGCATGAATATGTGTTGTGCGTGACAGTAGACACATATACATGAGACCTACAGTTTATCGGATCATTAAATAGTTTAAACAAAATGCACATATATATGTTAAGTTTTCTTGGTACATATCTTGTTCATATCCGTACGGCCGTTTTTAGACAGAATATTTTTGCTTATAACGTACTAACTTTAATTTGTGGGAAGTCGGAAAAATGAAAAAAAGGATGTTTTCTTTAAAAACCGTGCCATAACTTACCATCTTATTTATAAAATGTTGAGTTATGAAATGTTGTTTGTTGTAAAGCGCATCAGTTAAGTACGGCTAGATATATTAGATTAGGATGAATTTAGGAATCTAACCCTCAATAACTCCGCTATTAAAGGTGTGCTAGCGTTAATTTTATTTTGATAGCCTTTTAATTTTTTTAATGATAAAACGTCAAAAGTTCTAAATTTTGTCGTAGGAGAGAAACTCCTCGACTGGCTTCCAAATAATTCCGTTATTAAAGGTACGCTAGAGTTGAACAAAGTTGTGCAGGCATGTGCTAGCTATTCTTTTTCATGTGTAAACATAAAAAAATTCGATATTTTTTTGTTGGAGGACATAACCTGAATGTATTTATTTATTAAATATGATGGTAGAATCAGTTTTTTCAGGTTTCACAAAGGAGATTTAACCAGGCGAGTTAAGTTACATCCAGAATTTTAAGTAAATTACAAACATTTGGTTGTAGGTGTTTTGAATGGTTAACAGAATCTGGATGGTCCGATCTGTTGCATAAAGATGTCGACTCTAAAAACTTAACGAGTATGTGGCGAACACTTGCCATTCCTAATGAATTACAAGTGTCAATTTCTGAAACCCAATATTCAAATGATGCAAGGTATATTGGCGAAGCAATAAATGCCCGTTAACATCTCTAGCTATATCAAAACTACTCAAGCTTGCAGCTCAAATACTCTTAGGTAAAGAAAATTACGGAGGAACATTCTTCAAGCACTTCAATTGAAGTTAACATCTCCCAACGATTACTTCCGGAAAGCAGAGCACAAATTGTGACAGCCCAAGTGGACTTAAAAAATGAACCACTCAGAAGCAGGAGATATATGTATCATCGGAAAAACCATACCTTCTCGTAAACGATAAGAAAATCTATTATTTCTACGATGTCTCCTATTTATTGAAGTCGGTGCAAAATAACTTGATTAAATACGATATATTCTTTAATAACAAAAAAAACATCTTGGAAAGACATTAAAAATTTCTACATGTCAGACAAATCTAAACCGCTGCGATTGGCTCCTAAATCAACTAATTTACATATTACTCCGAATAATTGTCAGAAAATGAAGGTGAAATATGCCACACAAGTATTTAGTGAATCAGTTGCAGTTGGTTTACCAACGTATGTAGCTTTTAATGCTTTTTGATTTATTTGCATTCCTGTGCTACTTGATTTTTACAAGAAAAATGTTTATTTTTTATTTTTGGCTTAAATTTGGCTAGTAGTGGAAAAATAGTATATACACCATGGTTGTAAGTCCATTATTGCCTACGCACCAAACTGGTGCTAAGGCAATAATGACAGACTTCACAACCTTGGTGTATAATATACTATTATTTAAGGGTTACAAAAGTTGTTATTTAAAACTTGTTTATACTGTTCAATTTACTATTTTAGACATTTTCTTACAACCTTTTCTACCTATTCAATTTATAAGGTTTAACCACCCCTTTAGTGGTGGTACAAATCATGTATATATACTTCAACATCTTTAGTTTTTCGTCATTCGATTGTGAAATTCATCCGAGCAGTTTTTACAAGTACCTACATAAATTATTTTTTATATTGTTTGCATTCTTTTGTTCTTTAATTTATTGTGCTTAGATAAGTTTAAGTAAATGGATTCTAGAAAAGGTAAAAAATCACGTCTTCATTTATCTGCTCCACGAAAAAAGAGTATGAACTTAATCAAATACCATAGGTAAGTACTTATTTTAAATTACTTTCCTATTATTTATTCGTATTCGGATATTAGTAGAATGGAAGCTCTTCTGTTATTGTTTGATTACTAAAAATTGCAGCAAAACGTTAATTACTGTGAATTTAGTAATTTGTCAACTAAATTGTTCTTTGATATATGATGGCTAGGATAAATATTTTGAATAAAATTTAATAAATGTTTAAATAAATCAAAATTTTTAATGATCTGTTTTAATCACTATTTTTTTAAAAATCAAGCAATTGTATGATTTATGTGTAACGGACGCCTTCCTACAAATCTATAAATTTTTTATTATCATTCTTCGATGCACATTTAAAATTGGAGGACATTATACCTTTTCAAGCTAAAATTGGTTTTAATACTTATACGCCATTATAAAGTAGATGCTGCCAATTAGATATTCACTAACGTCATTTTGATTTTGATTTGTGCTAATTTGAACTTTAAGATGTATAGGCAAAACTCCCTGAATGAAGTTGGCCCCGCACTTTAAAAATTTTGTAATTTTATTGATTGTGCTATTATTGCAAGTTCATAACTCAAAGCAATTTTTAAGAAATTTAAAAAACGAAAATTTTCGAATACCCGCATTTTCAAATTTTTAGTTACATTTAAATGCGCTACATTATATTTTGTTTGTGCTACAATGTGACGTTAAAAAAACTCGATATCTGTTTTCGGTGAACTACCTACAAATAAAAAAATATTAAAGTTGGCTTTAATTATAAGGAAGTAATTAAATAAAAACTAAGTAAAGCTAGCCCGCACTTTAATATTTTGTCATTTTATTGTTTGTGCTACACGAAGCAATAACAACAAAGTTAATGAATCATAATTCTTTTAGTGCCCAGACGATCTGGCATTTTATCCTTGCCAAAAAACCGTTTGGATGCTACTACAATTGCTTAGTAAGTAAATGCCTACTACTTGTCATTAATAATTATTATTTATAATAAATATTCATACAGATCTTCAAATACCTCAACATGCACCCAAAATGAAAAAGTTACAATAGATGGATCAAGAATTGTATATTTGCAACATTTATTAGATTCAGATAAGTCTTTAAACACCCATTCGCCAGAATTTGGATGTAGTTTTAATAATATTCAACTAGTGCGGGAATATAAGTATGGATTTAAATCAAAATTATTGTTCAAATGTGATATGTGCAAGTTTACTGGAACACCAACAACATGATCTGACGAGCAAAGTATAGTCGATGTAAACACGGCAGCAGTTATTGGAGCTATGAACATTGGAATTGGATTTTCACAATTAGTCATTTACAAGTTCATTAGACATTCCGACTATAAGTTATAGAAGGTACAAATCGTCCCATATAACAGCGGTTAACGCTTGAGAGCAATTGGCATGGGAGTCTATGAAAGAAGCCGCGGAAGAAGAAAAAAAATTGCGGTTGAATGCGGAATGGTAACTGATGACGGAATGGCTTTGATTACTGTTGTATACGATGGTAGTTGGGCTAAACGATCATATCGTGGAGGTGGCAATTATAATTATACAATACAATATACAACCTACAAGACACAATTGTTATAAAAACTGGAATCAATCATCTACTGCTATGGAGGCGTCGATAATTGCTGAAGGTTTTGCAACAGCGTTCAAATGTACAAAATTATCTATCATAAAATGATCGCCGATGGAGACAGTTCGTGTTATAAACAAATTTTAGATTGTCGCCCATACAAGCATTACACAGTGCAAAAATTGAATGCAGAAATCATCTGCTAAGAAATTACTGCAATAAGTTAAAAGAAATAAGGAAAACAAGAAGCATCCCTTCCGCATTAAAAATATTCTATTCAATAATATTATAAAAGCTAGAGTGTCTGTGGTTAAAGCTATTCGATTTAGAAAAATAAAAATGTTAACAGAACCGAAAAATATTAAACCTTAAGAGGGATATATTGAATAGCATTAGCCATATATTTGGGGAACACAAGGACTGTTCAAAATTAAAATAATTTTGTTCCAAAACTGAACCGGATAGTAATAATTACATTAAAGACTTTCAGCTGTATGGTTTAGACGAAAAGATCATGAGAGCTGTCAGATTTTTATCAAATCATGCCCCCAGTTTAATCGAGGACGTTGACAGTAATACTGTAGAACAGTTTAATGCCATAGTAGCAAAGTACACTGGATGCAAAAGAATTAATTTTAGTTTAGGAGGGTCGTACCAAGGTAGATGTATGGCTGCAGCAGTTTCTAGAAACATGAAAAGGTCCCTCTATGCCATACATAAGCATTTGACTGAAGGAAGCAGCCCAGGTACCTCTTTAAAAATAGTTGAACAAAGGATAATTCCTAGATTAACGAAAAAATCCAACGTTCCAGCAAAAAGAAAATTATATACAAAACACAACGTTCCAGACAAACATTATGGCGAAGATTGTGAAAAGCCTGATCTAGATGAAGATATGCTAGCAATTTAGCAATTGAAAAAATAGCATTTATGGAAAGACTTCTAAAGTCCGATGAAGAGTACCACAAAATACAAGAAAATACAAAATTACAGTGTGACAGTATGGAATGGAGAGAAGTTTGAAGAAATTTGTTAACAGCCTCAAATTTTGGAAAAATTTGCAAAATGAGACCAACTACAAGCTGTAGAAATGTAATTAAATATTTGCTTTATGAAAATATAAACAATGCAGCTACCGCTTGGGGAAAACTTAATAAACCTCTAGCAAAATCGGCAGCAGAAAAAAAGATGAATTGTACAATCTCCGATTGTGGTATATTTATTAACAAAAAATGGCCATATTTAGATGCAACACCGGATGGAATAATAAATCATAAAACGATAGTCGAGGTGAAATGTCCTTATTCTGCTCGAAGTATGGATATTAGTGAGGTAATTAAAAAAAATTAATTCCTTACTTGACATACGAAAATAACGAATTCTTTCTTAAACAAAAACACGATTATTATTACCAGGTCCAAGGGCAATTAAATATATGTGATAAAGACATATGCTATTTTATTATCTGGACCGAAAAAGACTGCCAAATCCTAAAATTGCTAAAGATGAAGATTTTTTTCAAACTTGCGTGCCTATTTTATATAAATTTTATAGTAATTGCCTTTTACCAGAATTAATCGAGCCTAGACATCATAGAAATATGACAATTCGAGATCCGCATTATATATTAGAAGCTCAAAGTAAGTCTAAATCTAAAAATTTAAATTGTAAATACTTATTTGCATTAGTCCTAGTAAACAGTTTGTGCATCAAAAGTTGTGTTTATGCAGGTTGTATGAAGATATAGTGTTACAAATTTAAAATATATTGAAACATGCAACGTTTGTTTTTTTTAACTCACGCATTCTCGGAATGACATCATTAGTAATGATATGCTTGGTTTATGGTTTGTCGCGAATTGTTTTTGTTTCGGTCCTGATATTTTGGATGCTTTATTTCTCTTTAACATATGACCATCTCATTTACTTGTACCGCCTACCAGTCGGTACCCCCTTCACGGATATCCCGCAGGTCGGTTTCAGGCCTGATGTAAACGTCCTCTTAAGGCATACATATATCGAGATTATTTGAAACCACATATTAAAAATATTTTCGTTTGTACAGGGTGCTTTAGAAACACGTACTATATCAAAGTTGGGTTATTTTAAATGGAAGACCCAGTTTTTTTTTTTATTTTTGAATTGTAGGATAAAAAATAATGTATGTTTGTTAACATATTCCTATACCTACTTACTTCCATTTCTGAGATAAATCGATTTTACCTGATTTGCAGACCCTCCAAAAAAATGCCATAACTTCAACATAAATAAGAACAAGCAATTTTGTTTTACATCACCTTACTAAGAACTTTCAACATCCCTTTTGCTATATTTACTATTATGTTATGATGTACAGAGTGTTTTAAATACTACCGCATAACGCTAACGACTTAAAACTTAAATAACTTGCTTAACTTAAATGGAACACTTTGTATTTTTGTAGCCTGTTGGTATCAGGAACTAGTTACCTTTCAATTGGTATTAGGGTTACCAACCTCTAACTCTCATAGTTTTTGAGATATTTTAAAATTTGGGAGTTTAACAATTTTGCAATTTACTGGAATTTAAGTTACCTATAAGATATCGTTAAAATGAACATTATCTTGCAAACATTTTTAATGTATAGGCCAATGCAGTTTTAAATATTAACCTTAAAAATTTTTTAGACAAAATAACAAAATGTGGTCATGACTTATGCCGGGCTCTAAGAGTCAGTCGAATCACACCCACCTGTCACAAACAAAAGCAACCCTAATTAGTTTCAGCAAAACTCGATGATACAGTAAATATTGGTAACTTTGTTAAAAAAACTCTAAAAATAATGGTTTTCGAAATTATCGTACTATTAGAGCGATTTGTATTACATCGTTAGTTAACAAGTTAAAGTTTGTCGATGTTTACAGTATGTTCGATTTTTGAAGTACCAAATAACGGTTGCTGTTGTTAAACATTAGTAAATTGTGACCGGTGTGCGTGATTCGACTGACTCTTAGAGCCCGCGATACTAGTCATAAGCACATTTGTGTTTATTTTTTCTGAAAAATAAATATTTAAAACTGAAAATTGCAAGATAATGTCCATATTAGGGATATTTCACAGATAACTTCTACACCAGTACATCGTAAATTGTGAAACTACCAAACTTTAAAATATCTTGAAAACTATCAGAGTTAGGGGTTGGTAACCCTAATACCGACTAAAAGGTAATTAGTTCTCGCTTTCAACAAGCTACAGAAATGTAGGGTGTTCTATTTAAGTTAAGCAAATTATTTAAGTTTTAAGTCGTTAGTCTTATGCGGTAGTAGTATTAAAAACACCCTGTACATCATAACATAATAGTAAATATTGCAAAAGAGGTGTTGAAGGCTCTTAGTAAGGTGTTGTAAACCAAAGTTGCTTGTTCTTACTCATTTTTTTGGAGGGTCTGCAAATCAGGTAAAATCCCAGAAACGGAAGTAAGTATGTATAAGGACATGTTAAAAAACATACATTATTTTTATCGTACAATAAAAAAATAGAAAAAAATACAGGGTGATCTATTTAAAATAACCCAACTTTGATATGGCAATTGTTTCTAGAGCACCCTGTACAATCGAAAATATTTTGAAAATATGGTTTCAAATAATCTTAACATTATGTATGTTTAAAATTTCTAACATTATTTGTCGTTTTTATGCTATAGAATAATTCGTTGGTAGTGCCCCACTCTGTATAAATTTTACTCAAGAGTAAAGTACCTTTATATTTGATAATATCAAAATTTGTTATTAAAAAAGTTGATCTGAACTAAATACTACGTTCAAATATGCAATTACATCCAACTACATAAAAAAAATCATGTTTTCTTTTTTTGTCTACAATAACAACGCAAATGCAACAATAGTTACATGAAATCTAGGATGCACTGATAAACAAATGATTTTTAATAGTCAGAATTGTGTGACAGTGAACTTCAAAACATTCAGTTCTATTCTATTTAGTGAAATTTGGTAGGAAGTATTTTTAAAATTTAGTAGAAATGCGAGCAACATTAAGTACTGGATATAAAATTGAAATTGTGTTAATTGTGAGTGACAATTATGAAACATATCGAGAAACTGTAGACATTTTTAATAACCGACACTCAGAGAAGCATCTTCACTATGTCACAGTAAGGAAAGTATTAAACAAATTTAAGACTTTTGGAGATGTAAGTACTAAATTTAACAACAAACGCCAACAACGGGTTGTCAGTGATGACATGGAATTTGAAATAATGCTCTCAGCAATCGAACATCCTAAAAAATTCTTGCGAACAAGAGCAGCTTCGATGCTAAATCCTATTAACAAAGATACGGTTTCAAAATTTTAAAAAGGAACAAGTTACAAACCATACAAGCCCCAATTTATTCATACGTTAAAACCGGGCGATCATGAGAGACGCTTTGAATTCTGTTGTGATATCCAAGGAATGTTAGAAGATAACCCATTTATAGGAAAACATATTGTTTTTTTTAGACAAAGCAACATTTACATCAAATGGAACAGTCTTTACCCAAAATTGCCGTTGGTGGAGTAATACGAATCCAAATTTTACCATCAAAACTTGGGACCAATATGCATTTAAAACAAATGTGTGGTGTGGAATTTATGGAAATAAAATAATTGGATCTTATTTTTTTCATGAATCTTTGAATGCGGACGGTTATTTACTCTTTTTAGAGAATGAATTAGAGGATTTTCTTGATAATGTTCCCCTCCTTCAACGTCAACAAATATGGTTCCAACAGGATAGTGTCCCATGCCACAGTAGGTTAGATGTAAAGAATACCTTGAAAATCGTTTTAACGGAAGAGTTATACATCGGTTTTCAGAGATTTTTTGGTTACCTCATTCTCCAGATTCAAAGGCCATTTACAGATGTTGCTCATTTGGTAAGAATCATTACAGAATCGGTTCAGAGTATTACATACTCCGGCTATGGTTAGAAGAGTATTGAAAAACTTTTGTGATACATAGAACAATTACCTGTATTGAATGAGAAGTGGGTATGTAGAGGCATTAGTGAATTAGAGAAGCCAATAATGTTCGTGAAAATTATTTCAACAAAATGATTTATTATGGCATTATTCATTTAAATGCAACACTAAAATGTTACAAGACATATTTTAATTAATTGAAATGTTATCAAGTGTTTAAAAATAAGAGATTACTGTTTATTATTAATTATTGAAAACATTTAATAAAATTTACAAAAAAAATGTATCATTTAATATTAGTCATTAGTTAATAACATTGGAAAGAGTAAGAAATAAGTTGAGCTAGATGGATCTGATTATGTACTTGAACCTATTTTTTATTTTAATAGTGTATTAATTAGATTTTTACGAGAAAATCCGAGAAAAAAAAGGAATAAGAATGTTTGGCGTTACCAAAAGTTTTAAGATTTAAACTTTCTTTGCGGCGCAACAAATTTTGGAGGAAAGCTCCGAGATAAACAAATGTAAAAAAGGGATACATGGAAATAGTAACAGTAATTAATTACACGAAAAATTAGCAAATTAAAAGAAAACTGATGAACATTGGTAATAGTACGACGAGGCTACCAATAAAGGGCGTAATATAAAAACAGAAACCACTCGCTAAAATTAACGGATTTTAACGAAAAACAAACAAAGATCAAAGTGAGCTTTCACAAGATTATAAATACAGGTGAACAAGGGACGCTACCTTTTCTCGATAAAACCGACAATAGAAAATCGACGATTAAAATTACTAAAGAAATAAAGGGTGCAACGTATGTGAAATATGAATTAAAACCCGAAAAAAATTAACTAACAAATACAAGAGTTGGTTGATAATTGACCGGAAATTTAAATTATATAACTACTTACCGAACATTGAGTGTTACGTAGACTTCGTTGAAGTTCATTCTGGAAAAATTGACGAAGCGTTGTGTCATCAAATCTAAAACAAATAAAGAAAACCCAGTGCGACGGAAATAAATTTAAAAGACGAGTTACCTGTGGTGTTATCACGAAACAAGTGTCAAACATTAAAAGTGGTGAAAATATTCTTATGAACTGCTTGCAGTGATTATCACCCGGAAGATCGTCGAAAATAATTACGAAGACGTGGAGTAAGCAGCGTAAAATATTCACGAAGATAATCTAAAATTTTCGGTAAAGTATAAACGATTCCGTTAAGCAAGAAAGAAATAATTACCATTCACATATGGCCGAAGGTTAGTTATATGTAGTTGTAGTTTAGCTGTAAGATAATTATTATCACTTATTTGAAACCATCACGTTAAAGTCTAAACGTGCACTTCGAACGATCTCTACACGTTTAAGCGACGGTAATTTCAACTAAAGCGTCGTTCAAAAGTTCGTGCGGATTAATTTTATTTAAACGAGTTTATAAAACAATTATAATCGTTATAGTAATAAAAATAAAACATTTTAATATATTAAAGCAAATAAATGTCTAATGTGATCAGTGTTTTGCTTTCATGAGAAATGATATTTTAGTATTAAACCTCTAAGAAGTAACATTCAATCACTCCTTGGAGTCCTTGAGTAGCGGTACTACAATGGCTTCTTTCCATTTCTTGGGTGTTATAAAGTTCTAACAACTTTTCTTTCATTTCAGGTGATAGATGATTTAACATTTTATTTGAGATAGTGTCTGGACCTGGAGAAGACAACTTCAAGCCGTTTAAAGCCGCATCGACTTCTTGAATAAATAAAAGTAATTTGTAATCATATAGTTTTTTAGTTAGTTTTTTTAGTTCAGTTTTTCTTTCCTGCTTAGTATCAAGGAATGTTGGTTGGTAGTTCGCCGATGAGCTGACGCGCTCAATTTTGCATCTAACCTAATTGACGACGTGTATGCGTTCCAGCTATCTCTTTTACATTGTAAGACGACTTTTCTCGATTCCGCCCGGGCTTTTTTAAAGGTAATTAGATTGTAAAGATTGGGCTCTCTTCGAAATCGGTTAAAGGCTCTTTTTTTTTCGCACTACCAGGACACTACCAGGGTACAGCTCGTTTAACTGAACCACCTGTAGTTTTTGGTATGCTTTTATCTGCAGCTTTTATAATTTCCTGAGTTATATGTTCTAAACTTGCAGATTCTGGGCCAAACAACTGTTCCCGAAAACTGTTCCTGTCTGCCTTCTTAGTTTACCATCTTGCATTGACATATCTTACCGTGTTAGACTTGTCGGTTTCTATGATAATCTGAAAGTGGTCACTGTTGTGTAAGTCATCTTCAACCCACCACTTTAAAGATGCTGCCAGTGAGCACGATGTCATGATAAGGTTAAAAGCAAAGAAGTTGTTTGATTTCTTATTAAAGTGTGTCGGAGAGCTGCTATTAAGTAACACTACTTCATCTCTTTTTGGGCGTTATAACTTTGGAACAATATAGAACAAACACAGAACAATCTGGAACAACCAACAATTTATTTAATTTTAAAAATGAGGGGCTAACTTTATCCATATACGAAATAATAACACTATTCTGGACTTCCATTGTCTATATTTTCTTAATAGAATAAACACAACGTTTCGATTGCTATTGAATCTGCAATCGTCTTTAGGTGAATACTAACAAACTTAAAGACTACCTACTGTAACTTATATACTAATACAAAGTTAGTGAAGGGACAAGCGTACAAAGTTAATGAAGGAGGCGTTACCTTGACTAAGATTAGTCAGGCGTCCAATTAAGGGTTTCCACACATTGTTAATCTCACCGCTGGGTTGACTAAAGACATTCTTGTTGTTTTCGATAAACGCTGCTTCTTTTAAATTTTCTCTTGTACCAGTGCTCTTCTCGGTGTATAATTTTGCTTCCGACCATTTCATTTTGTGATGTTTTTCCTAGAAGTGTTGGGCAATGTAGTCTTTAGGTTTGTTAGTATTCACCTGAAGACGATTGCAGATTCAATAGCAATCGAAACGTTGTGTTTATTCTATTAAAAAATAAAATAAATGGAAGTCCAAAATAGTGTTATTATTTCAAACATAACATTGTCTAAACCATTCAAACGTACGTTTATTCATATATATTGATTTTTCCACGACATTCTTAGAAAACGGACGTTTTTCTCTACAAATATTGAGACCTCACCTCACTAGCGAGGAAAATAATGTCGTGTTACAAAAATGCTTTTAAAAAAATGTAAGAATGTGTTATTAGAACTGTATGCGCCTAGTTCTTAGTTAAACAATTTAATTTAGTATTCAATCAGGTTTGTTTAATTTAATATCTTATATTTCGACTCTTAAAAATTACTAGCCTACATTTATTGGTTAGAATTACGCGGCTGCGCTATGACAGATTGAGACTACACCGATACTACAGAATACTGTAGCGAGACTATTGAGATTTACCTATTATCAACTTTTGCTTTTACGTACGAAAATGTGAGGAAATTCTGTAACAATAAGTTACGTTTATAATATGACTACTTTCATTAGGTTGTTTTTTTGGGGAATGTTGTGGAAAAAATGTTGTGTCTAACACATGAGGAAAGCCTTTTTCCACTCTCACTGGAGCTCGAGTGGGAAAAAGAATCGCTGTGCTCACTTGTTGGACACATAACTATTGTTATTTATACAACGTATTTATGAAAGTAAAGTTGGCGTAAATTATATTTGTTTAAATGTGTAGGTGCCATTTCTTTTCTAAAACACATAGTTTTGGTGTGGAGTTCCTGTGATCTGACGTGGAGTAAAAATAGATAAAGGTTACAAATTGGCGTTTTGTTTATAAATAAGAATTATATTGTATAAATTTGCTAAAAAACACTCGTAATAACATGGAAAATATAAATGAAGTTATTTACGTCATTAAAGATTTGTTCATTATTCTGATCGAGATCAATTTATCTACAATTAATTCATACTAAGTATAGCAATGTTAAACTTAGCATCACCTGAGTTAAGAACTGTATATTTACAAGAATATTAATTTCGTTTCCTTTGATTTTAAATTAATAATATAACGTTTCACGATTGATATATCTTCTGAAAATTTGTTGAAGACGGATGTAATTATTTTATACAAACCTTTAGAATAAAATTACGATTCGTTTTTATTTCATCATTAATAGTTTTTTATTTTTTCCGTTTCGATAGTTTTTAGTTCGTGTTAATAGAAAATATGTGAAATGATCATAGATTAAAAAAAGTTATATTTAACTTCATTTTTTTTTATAAATAAGAATATTACGGTTATCAAACCGAAAATTTTAACAATCTTTTTTTTCACTTTTCGGACAAATTAAAGTTTGTATTTATAATGAAGCAAATAAATTGAGTCTGGACGCCGGTCGGCTGCCAGTCCGACCACTGCATTGGTACAATTTTTATGAGACTTTGCAGATAGGTGTTATTTATTAGACCGCAGATCTGATTAAATTTTTGGAATAATCTGTTAAACCAAAGGGTCGTAGCCTACTTACATTTTCCCATTATTTTACTATTTACAAAAATATTCATTTTGCACATTTTCCGTTCAAATAAAAGTTGTTCGTAATTTAATTTCACACACTTTTTGTTGATAAGGAATTACTGATATATGACAATCACGTAATACTAATTGTTTTAACCATATTTCCAAGCATATAAATTATTATGTCAAGTTATTGAAAGTTTTATTATCTATTTGAACTATTTTTTTCTAAAACACAATTGTTACTTTTTTTCTACAAAATTGTAAGTTTGAATTTCAGTCTTAAAACGTTTAAACTGAGAGCCAGTGCGCGGAGGTGTTGAATAACCAGTAGATGGATCCGTCTTAAAAGTTAGCCCATGTTGAAACAGTTATATTTATTGTATCATTTTTGTCACTTTTTGTAACAAAATATTTTAAGTTTCTATACGCTGTTAGACGTTTATTTCATTTTTCGAGAAAACTACTTCATGCGTTGCACACTTTCGATACTCTTTACACGTTTATTAGCATATACGTTTCCTTTGGTTCAATTTTTGCATTGGAGTCTCCCAGAATTATCTTGGCATCATACTTTGCTATTTTGGAACTCATATAATTACTGTTTTTCTTCTTTATAATGTTGCATTTCTATTTGGCTCACATATTTTATTTTACATATTCTTTTTAAAATAAATATTAAACTTATAACAGAATGCTTCATCATCTTTTTCCCTCCTAAAATAAAGTTCCTAACATTCTATCAATTAAATATTAAAGAAAATATAATTTAATATTTCTGAATCCAATTATTTTTCCGTTCTGTTTCTTGTTATCAAATCTCTTACGTTCCATGTTGCTACCCTCTAACAAATTTTCCTTTTTTTTATTTTTTTTTTACTTCGCGTTTAGGTAGAATTGTACCCGCTTTAGTGAGAGAGAGAGGGGTGGGTTAAGACCAATAATAAACTGGCCTAGAAATATCTAATATTAAGGGCACCAAGTTTTGATAGCCTAAGGGAAAGAAACTAACGACGAACTACTCATTAGTAGCAATTCTGCACCGTACCAAAAAAATAGAAGTAATTAAGATGAATCATGAAATGCAGCTTACCACTAACACGTTGTATTCAATCACACACAAAAAGAAACAATGTAAGATAAAAGTCAATTAAATATCACCGTAATTATTACACAACATATCAAGTGATCTGACAAATTACATGCAAGATTCCACTGTTTAATTCGCATAGTTTATTTGTAGATGCAAAGTACGTTCATGAATTTACCGTAATCTATAAATGGTCAACAATATTGTACATATGCAGAATACAGAAATTATGTGCCAATGAGTTATGTAAGTAGTTATCTTTGTAGTACAAGATCGTAGCTTTTAATTAGTTTATGAATACTCAGGGACGACAGTCGCGGTGGATCCAGCGCAAAATGTGTACCTAAATAATAAAAAATCTACAAATTAAAAATAAGTAAGTAAAAAGTATAACATGCAAAATCACTATGTGTTGACGGCACGTTAGTATTAACAACGCTCGAGTGCTAGCGTTTAAAATCTTAATTTTCAGAGATGCGACACTCGCGGGATAATAACATAAAAGAGCAGACGATGACAACCCTTAGAGTATTACAGTTGTTTATACATCGGTGACGATTTCCGGAGTGGTTGAATCTCGATCGTTCCTCCAACGAGTATCCACCGATAACAGTCTAGGTGGTATTCAAGACTCGGCGGCTTGTAGAGTAGCCGTTGTTACTACGTTGTCCATGACATCGCAGCAACCGCACGAGAATGAAGATTTCTGGTAGCTGAAGAGAACATTGACTACGTCGAAGTAAGATAATAAGAAGGTCAACAAAGAAGAAAAACCAAACCAAAAAAAATGCCTGAAAGCAAGGTGTGTATCAATATTTAAAAGCCTACTATCTGAATTCTTTACCTGGATAGATTTCGCTAAAAAATTTAGAAATTTTCCCTTGTAAGAGAGTGCTCGATTTCGGCCAAAATGACAATGTTTACGTTACATATTTGGTATTTTTATCTTACCTACATTATTTACACATCTTGCTTTACAAATGCCTTTTTTGAACTTCTTAGCTTTCTATTGGAAGTGTGTATAGGATCTTATAAGTTGAATTCATTTTAATACCTTTTTTTAGAGGTCTTGATAAAGCATATAAACAGTAGACGAAACGTCGGGTGAATAAAAATAGAATATAATAAACTTACCCATACTCTTAATAGAAGGCTCCTGTTGCAATTTTCCTAATAGTTATTTGTACCTTTCAGTGCTCTTGTCTTAAATCACTCCCTATTGTATGTATATTTTACGCGGTCCTAATTTGTTTTTGTTTTTAACATTTCAATTTTATTATTCGACATTGTCATTTTATTCTCCATTTCCAATTTTTTTATTATTAAGAATATTCTTATTCTTAACCTATTTTATAGTTATATCACTAATTTTCTAGAATAGAATTGCTTGTTATTTAGGTGATTCCAAATAAAAGGGGCACTTTGAAACCGAGAACCGGCAGAAAAGTTAATAACTCATAGTTTGGTCTGATGAAGTTTTTTCGATTTTTAAGATGTAACTGAACGTCGTTTCTAAGCAAAACTCAAAATTTTTAGAGAAATAAAAATTTCTAAGACCATGGTGATGAAGAAAAACAGTTTATTTGCAAATATTTTATTGTACATGTATCAAAAACATAAAATATACGTAGATTAGAGTTTCAAAATAGAACATCTTCTTATGATATAATAAGGTACCATCATTATCACTATCCCAGTCAACATATTCAGTCTTGTAGTACCAAACCACTGTGTGCAGCGATATATAAAGTTTAGCACCAGAAAATCCCTATGCACGGGGACATCTTGTTGTTCTAATGAATCTTTCAAGTAGTCAATGTATTGATATTTGTGCCTTATATTTGCAATATGTTGAATCAATTTCGAAAGGTTTTGCTCTATAGCTTCATAGTTTCATCATTGTTTCATTTTTGTGGATACCAATCTGAAATTTTCATGCCGCAAGCAGAGACAAGTTTCTCTTAGACTGACTTTAGCAACTAATACCCATAAAAGACAATTTGGGCAAAATTGAGAATAGCTCACTTTAACGGGGTAAATCTTGATGAATTTCTTGTACAACTCTTTCAGTGAGAAATCCAAATATCTTTTCTGCTTTTTGATCGACTTGAAAGTGAATGTATCAACTGTTCCTGAAGAAACGCGACTACATTAATCTCTAAGATAGAACTCCTGAATTACTTTTTTTAAGTTTTGTGAATGTCTTCTACTAGCTGATTTTTTGTTACCCTCTGATTTCTGAGTATTTTATATGAGGCAAAGTTTTTATTTCACCAAGAAGTCCATATTGTCCGTGAGCGCCATTGACCGTAATCGTAGGAGTAAATCTATTAGCTTGTCAGTAGCCAATAGAGGAAGTCGGTAAACAAAGGTTAATTAAAAATACACACTAGATAACAATAACAGTGTAATATTTATTGACTATCCCAGATTTAGCTAAAGAAACTCAATAGGTCAACGCACGGAATTAATTGCAAAGCGCACGCAGCCGCATTTTCGAGGTTGTCGAGCGAGTGAAGATGATGCCCATGGAGTTGATTTTCTATGTTTAAAAAGTAAAATCGTCCACTAGGAATGTGACAAATAATTCTAATTCAAATGAACATTGTGAAGCAAGCAAACATGAATAATCAAATTCAAAATTAATAACAGTACATATAAAACATGGAAGCATGGAGTTGATCAAGAGAACAAACACTCACATAGTAACGGTTAGCGTCTTTATTTATCTTGAATACCGCACTGCAACCTACGAGCATACTGAGGGGCCGTTTGGACTTAAACAGTCATTAGGCTAGATTGCTAGATTCACACAACATGCATATATCACTCGACATTTACCGATTTTTTACCAGTCTATGGACTTGATAGGTTTATGAGGGACAGTACTTAATTTCCCATTTGTAAGAAAACTGTTTTCAATTTTTGCAAAGTAATTCTTTAATCACTCAATTACGATATATTTTGTAAGAAAGTTGATATCATTCAGTTAATCTTTCAGTTGCCTGAAAAATATTAACAAAAATGATGGACTTTACAGGAACAGACTATGGAGATTATTTTAAAGTTTTCCGAGGTGAAAAAAAGTACCCAAATGTTTTCAATTGATAGAAGTTATATTGTAAACTGTCTTGAATTGAAAAAATTATACTTATAATTGTTTTAGGACACAAAATAACTCACAAAGAATCTGATTTGTCTTATTTATATGGAATTACTTATTTACTCTAATTGTACCCTTATCTTGTAATTGGTACGTAACCATATAGTGAGTGTATTCCACAAAATGGATCCACGTCTATAATGACTCTAATTTTGTAATTTAAAGCATGAAAGTACGAAACAGCTGTTAGGTGATTCTCGATGTTTGTTTGCATTTGTACAATCCTTTGCAAATTCTCTGCAGGCGATTCGAGATTGGTTTTTATGTCAACGTGTAACGTTCTAAGTGTAAACATTCCTCCTGTGTACACACTCCTTAACCCAATTTTGCGGGTATTACTTTGTATTGGTTTCCGGCGTTGTTAACTTGAAACTGTCCACGATTGGTCCGCTGCATTTGAACGCTTTCGGAAAGCTTGTTCTGAATCAACCTTTCACGAGGGAGAAGATAAACCCTCATCTGAAAATTTCCTGGCTTGAAGAGGTAATCAGGCCGATGGTAAGAGATTCTGAAACCCTTCAACGTTTTAAAAACTTTATTTTGTAGGTAAAATATATAATACCGCATAAAGTGGCTTTTAAAATTTGCTAAAAGGTTGTGCTCCACGTGTACTGTTCAATCAGCACGTCTTGCATTCTTTAGGCTAGAGGACGCTTTACATCAGGTATACGATTGCCCTCGGGGTTTATCTATCGCTAACATCCCTATGTTTATTCTAGAGAGGGTGGTTTGTCTCCCTATTACGAATAGATTCTATTCCGGTTGTTCCTTCGTCAACTTGTACGGCTATTGCGGGTCTACTCATGGCTTTTGGAGGCGTTGTGCCGAAATAGCTACCCACGAATACTCCATCAGATTCGCAGACCACGGTGGAGGCTCATTCCGAACCGTTAGTACCATTGAGAGCAAGAGTAATACTCCTACTGCTGCGTGGAAGGTCAGAGGTTTTAATATCTTTTTAATTGCGCGTGAACCTGCAGTAGACCTATCACTCAAGTAGAAGTCACTATCAGGCGCGAACGTAGAAAATGTATTGCGGATTATTTGTCCTCGAATGTGTAATTGCATAATATACCTGGAACGTTAACTAGTTATAGATAAGAGTATTTAATACCGACGTAGTGTATAAGTCGTGTAAGAATTTAAACCTCAATCTTAATTAAGCCGAACGCATTTAGTTCCATTGACTTTCCCGGTACGAGCTCGTTCGCCGACAGGCCAAAGTGAACAATCGTTTAAACTTCGCGGTGACTGAATTAGTCTAAAACTTCCTTTACACGTCTTCCTTAAATTCATGTAATCTGTAACGTTACTCAGTACCATAAATCGACACATTCTAGGTTAAGTTCACCATAAGTTCAGTACGCGAAATATCAATTGCATATACGAGACAGTGGCGTAGCAGTGGTAAATATTTGGGTAATTATCTTTACTTTAACTTGTAATTCTATGTAGTTCTAGTCATTTTCGTGTTACCTGAATGTTTAATGCTGCACGTTACCCGTTTTAGCTCGTGTGTATCCGTAATATATCTGTGTCTATTTAATGCTGTGAACTATCACAAATTCGTTTGTGTATTGGGGTGAATAAATATTGTGTGAAAGTCTCTGACTTTGTCGAATTCTTTCGTGATTTGTTTCGCTTTTTCTGTATATTCTGCTGCGGACAGTTAGCTGCTGACCTTTGGTTCAGAGTCAGATTCTTCTCTCCAGCGTTACTCGAACCTGGCGCCCTACTTTTTTAATTTTTTTTCTATAGGTTCTAGGAATAACGTTGACTTTCCTAACCCGCACCCTACTCTCCACTGAGGGGCATACTTTCCTAACAACTGACCGTAACAAACGTTTAGTTGGCAATAACAATCAAAGAATCGACTTTTGTAACTGCTTACACATCTGTCCACAAAGTTGCTTTAGTGCAGAACGTTTTTCAGACGGACTGCGACAGTACGAGGTGGCACAGGATGTTGCAACATCTTATTAGATATACTCTCGTTTAGGTAATAAGTCAACAGCTGCGCTTAACGTACAATACTGAACACTTGAGTTCATCACTCATGATGACTCCCAAAATCGGTTGCGAATTTACGGGAGGCGATTTGGGATTGTTTTTATGCCAAATCCACGGTAAAACAAATATCCATTAACTTAATACTCGTATTTGTTTAATGAGAAATTAAATTAAACATAAAAATTACTAAACATCCATCTTAACATTTGGCAAAAATACTAACAAACTATAATTGGTTAGATAATTATGCAAAATACTTTAGTTATGATTAATTTGTGTAAAAATAATTTTACTATTGTTCTACTGAAATGTATATCGTGATGATATACTATATTTCATATTATAAATTTTCTTTGATACAATTTTATATATAATTACGTACACACAAAAAAAATAAATTATGGGAATACGAGACAAAGAATTGTTTGTTTTTCGTACTGAGCATTCAATAATTCAAATGCACCTACATATTTTATTTAACAAAAATGTTTGGAATAAAATCTCGTTTTTTTTACAAATAAATCTAAAAGTTACAATTTTGCCAGTTATTTTCTGCACAATTTACACTTGCAAATATATTTTTAAGATCTATCACTGTCGAATACACCCTACTTTATAAACTTGTTATATATTTCACGCATCATTATTGAATTTTCTTGTTGATTTTGAATTTTCGGTGGTTTCATTTCGAAAAATAAATGAGTTTAGCAAACAAAGAGTTTGATTTAGCGTCCTTAATTTAAAACACAACTACAGTAGTAATAGTTGATGCAAAAAGCATATATTTGAATATCTCCAAAGAAAGTAGGAAATTTAACTTGAAAAAATGTTATTGCTATTTGAAGTTTCTCAACTTTACAAATTTATTATTACATAAATTTGTAACTATTCATTTTAAAGAGCCTTCTTCTTGTTGTTATTGAGTATTTTGTTTATTTGTTTATTTGTTAGTAGTTTAGAAGTTATGATTTTTCTAACAAACCCTTACATGTGGCAACTAAGGAAACATAACTATGATGAAAGGTAAATATTTCCTCATATAAGTTTTATTTAATTGATTTGTTCTTTGTTGAGGAGAGGCACCAAAAAACCACTATGTCGTTTTTTCAGACAACGTGTCATGCAGCAGAATGTCCACTTCTTCATGCCTCTGTTTATTAAAAATGGAATACATTTAAAAGTAAGTTATACACATATACATCATATCCTTTATACATTAGTCTAGTTATAGGTGATTGACTCAACTACTTACTTAAAACAAAAAATTGGTCCGCCACTTGAATAAGTATAAAAAGCACATAGATATTAAATAACACAAAATAAATTAACAATTAAATGTTAATAAATATCTCTGATATCACACTCTATAAATATTGCTTAAATTTTGTGTGTTCGTATTATAATTAATGTTATTGTTGTGTTTGATGATGTATATCATTTCAACTATTAGACGTTTTTATAATTACTTTCTACATTTAAAATTGTAGGATTATCAAAATTGAAATTATGAGCCATCTCAATATAGTGTACGGCTAACGCAGAGTCTGGTTTTTGTTTTTGCAATCGTACTTATGATTTTTTATCCGATTACATGTTTTTTGTTTTCTTTGGCCAACATAGCATTTATTGCAGTCAAGACAGTCTATTTTATATACTACATTGTGATCGTCAAGAATGTCGTGGTCTTATCTTTTAATTTGGTGTAGATAATGTTGTAAATAGTATTGGTATTATTAAAGTTATTTAGACGTTAATAGTTTTTAGTAATGGAATAAGGTGTTTAGTCAAGTTAGGTATATTAATAGTTTTGGTGTAGGTATATTGACAATTAGTTGGTGATGGTGTGTTAGTGTTATAATTATAGTACAAGATTCTGTTAATAATGTTATTAAGATAATTGTTGTTTTTCAGTATATTTTTTAGAGAGGTTAGATTTTTTAAGGGAGATATTTAGGACTACTTAGTTTTGTTATTTTATTTTTTATAGATTTAACTATGTTTATTTTTTGGTGGTGTTGGTGATTTGATAAGTAACTAATAGTCCTATTGGATGCCATGGGTTTAAAAATACCAGTCAGTTAATAATTTGTTGGTGTCGTAATCTTTAATCAACCTCACATCTAAAAAAGATAATGAATTATAAGTAAAATGTGTGTCTTACGACATCTCGTTCTAAAACATTGATAAGTATGAATACTATCAACTAAGAAAATGCTGTAACTATAACAAAATGTGTGCGATAAAGTGCATAGCGCTATCTAAGCGATAACTTTAATGCTTGAAACACACGTGTGTCGATAAAGCCAAATATAAGTAATGATTTATCTTTCTTTTTGTTTTAAGTAAGTAGTCGAGTCAATCACCTATAATTAGACTAAACGGGCCACACATTATACGATTTATCATACTGCAGGTTTTACAACACAAATTTGATTCGACCGTTTGAACGACAGATCGAATGCACTGTTGTCCACAAACTTAAACTACTAGTTTAATGTTTGTCGTATAATAAATCGTTTTTCAGTTGATTTTGTCTTGTTCGCCATGGCTTTGTGTTTGTCACAAAGGACAATAGCTGCAACTGTGGTCGTTTTTTTAGACGAAGATGAAGAACCCACCCAAAGAAGAAGAAAATGGTGTAAAAAATGGTTACAACAACGGCAACTGTATTCTCATATGAACCTGTTACGTGAAGTAAGGGTTAATGAACCAGCAAAATGAAGTTTAGAGAAGCAATTAGCCCTGAGAAAAGACTGATAGTTACCCTAAGATATTTGGCAACTGGATATTTTTATGAAGATCTAAAATTTCGTTCGGCTATATCACCTCAATCCATTGGTCAAATGATTTCCTAAACATGTTAGGCGATTTATGAATGTTTAAAAAAGGACTATTTAAATGTATGAAAAGTATTTTATTGATATTATAGTTTAATTAATCAAAGTGAAAGACACAACATTATAAAACATTATATTTTAAATAAACCTTTGTATATATTATTCTAGTGGTTGGATAGGTAAATAACAATTCACATTATACCTCAAATTTGATTCTGACTGTCATGAGATGTTCTAAAACATGGGATTCATGTACAAATGCATCTTCTTTCAGCCTTTCCATCTTAGCGTAAAACATAATATCGGATATTAATTTTTCCGCTATAAACCTTTGTTGATCCTCAAGTCCCTTTAATTGATATCATAAGATGAAGATCTACTAGTATGAGGAGTGATTCGTCGTGTTTGAAAACTGTTTGTATCTCTGGTTCACCTTCAGGAAAAAAGCTGCAGTGTTTGCTGCATCTCTCGACTGCTCAGTTTCGTCTATGGTAAACGCTTGTTTTTTTTATATTTAAATTTAAAACTGAAATTTATTAACATACAAAATTTATAGTAAATGTTTATTCAAATCAATCATTAAAAACGTAATTAAATTTTAGATATGATTTTCTACAACCGATCTACATTTCGTTTAAGAAATAAAATTTTTAATTTTGTAAATAGCTTTTTTATTTAATTAAAAATTAACAGTGAATAAAATTTGTTTGTTAATTGTAAGTGTTAAAATAAAATTATTGAATGAACATAAAAAAAACTGTTTATCAAAAGCGTTTCGTTAACTTGGACTAAAGATTATAGTGCGAATTTTATTACGGACAGACGGTCGCCGAACGTTTACTTAGAAAAGATAAAGCGGTGCGTGGAAATAAACTCAATGATTTCTTTGTGTACGAACGCATTCTCAAAAGGTCAAAGTGAGAATAGTGGAAAGGGAGGGAGTTATTATTGAGACGGCAAAGCATTAAAGTATAAAAGACTGAAAGTGACCGAACGTCAAAAGATTAACATGTAAAATTTAAGGGTCAGTAACAATTGTAGAGAGGTAAAATAAACCTCCGTAGAAGTTTTTGAAATATATTGTAGAACATGAAAAACTACATCTAATTGTGAAGGGATAAGAAAAGTACGTTACACACATTGTACTTAAAATCTTAATAATTTTTTTATTTGTAATAACAATTGTAAGGTGAATGTGTAGCAGCCTACAGATTCTTTTTTGTTAATATATATACTAAATATTCTATAGGTCAAAATTATTAAATAAAAATGCTTCTTACTTTCAATAGTTTAGCTCCCGCGTCCAACACAAGACACTTAATTAAGTTAAATTGATTACAATTCACGTGTGTAAAAATTATCTCTCGAATGTTTCAATTGTTTTTGTTTGCTTGTTGATTTAACAAATTTTTTTGATTGCCAAACAACATCTTGTCATTTTTTGAAGACACTATGTCGCTAGTGCAGAATACATTAAAAATAAATACGTCAAAAGCAACCAGAAGTGAGTGTATTAATTTTTAATTTTTTTTTTAAATAGAGAAATAGCAGTACTGCCAATATATTTTTCCAGCCACATAGCGGTACAAACACTTCGTTATAAAATTACTCATATTACAAGTATATAATCTTAGAGATTCACGAACAGGTTCGACAGATAGTGACTACAAATGTTTGGAAATTTATTTTATGGACGATTTAGCAAGACAACAAGGTTTATTCGCGCAAATATTCGGCGATAAGAGCAATTGTGGAACAACTCCAAATCCTGTCGTACTAATCGAGAAGACAAGAAAACGTCTGACGGGCCAGCTAGTAATCACTAAAAATATATACCTATCAAAAAATTTGAAAATTACTAGGACTGATGTTGCAAATTACTGGGCATCGTATTCTAATATGGTTCTATGGTTCTATACGCGTCATGGTTTTCCTTTAATGCCACAATGCGTTGTGGTCGTGATAGCCACCATGTGAATTTCATTATATGGAATTTCGGTGATTGTCATAACGCGTTGTGAGCTTTTTCATAAGAACCATAACACGAATTTCGCGATGTGGACGTTTTTCAGTGGCTTTGTTTACACCGTATATTTATTAGTTTGAGTACCGAACTAAAGAAGTGGGTTAGTTCTCTTAATAGTTCAATCCTGTTTACACCATGTAAACTTGATCCCGTTTGTATTTAACCTCACTTTTAATTTCTAATTTAAATATTCATTTTTCAAATTTTTGAATTTTAATAAATTTTTTTATATTACCTCTTTTCATTAAATAAACTTAATCTCAGACTTCCACGACACCACATAACAAGAGAAATTTAACCTTACTTTTCTTTTCCACTAACATTCCGTTCGATCGTGTTCGATCCTACGTGTTTACACCATATACTTTGATTCAAAGGTTCGAACCAAATTGGTTCGGTACTATGGATCCTTGTGTGTTTACACCAAAAATACAAAAGAAATAAAGTTCGCATGTGGTCCTTGGTTCGAGTACTAGACTGTCGGTGTAAACATACCCATTTTTTTCGCTCAGTTTTCGGTCTTTGTGTGTAACACATATACTATAACCAAAAAACATATAATGTAACCAAAGAGTTACAGTAACAGAAAGTTTAGATATAGTAATTGAATTGAACTATAATTTCAAAAATCGATCGACTTTTGAATTTTTATACAGTTATAACAGTATTTAATATTTCTAATTATAATTTAATATTAAAATATAAAAAGTAACCGTACAATAAATCAATAAGAATGTAGTAGTACTGTAGAAACAATTATTTTGAAACAAAATTAGTATCTAACTTATCTTTTGTTGCTATTGCTTATTTAAAAACTATACGTAACAATAACTCAAATAAGGTAACGTGTCAAGCAAATCCATTTCAAATTGCTTTTGGTAAAGTTTCGTATTCCTATAGCTATATATTTGAGCATCAATTTATGACGGCGCTAGTTTTCTTTTAAATTCCACATTATTGAAAACATAAAATATTGTTGAAGAATCTGCAACGGTTCTCTTTAAAGTTTATATCATATAAAACTTATTCAATTCGTGTACCCATATGACTAAAACTATTTCTTGTAAAATCGATTTAAATTGATGCCAGCTTTAGGCTATGTGGATTTAAAACGAAATACAAAAGGTTTTTCCGCATGGATAATTTTGCAACTCGCGGAACATTTTATCGTAATGGTATTGAAAAGAAATTTAATTTAATTTAATTTATATTTAAATTACCTTTTTAGTAAATTTTAATCTAAAGACACTTAAGTGAGTTTTCCATGTCTTTCAAAGCAAAAACAATGTCAATATTACGTGACTGCTTGTGCTTAAATGGTAAATCCATGCACTTTTTATTATCTAGGGTAGTTTCATGAACTGTATATTTCCAGAATATACGGAATGTTAAATTTGTGTGACTAATTACTCGATTTTAAATGCTGCTATTTTTTTTGTAGAAGCATTCCGACTACAGCTAAAAGCTTATTTATAAAGACTGCGAGATTTAAAATTTTAAATAAACATTTTTAAGAAATTAAGTATTAAAAATAATTAAAATTAATTAGAAACCCAGACGAGCAAAGTCTTGTAAGGAAAGGAACCATGTCTTTAGGTTAACTCTATAAATCAAAAAGTAATTGATTAGCTTTAAGAGTAGAAACTTACCCTGCCCGAGTCATTTTGTGCGACAGATGTAACATTGAAGTGAACAACCCTCTATATAGACATTTTCCAATACCAAAACCAATTCAATCAAAACTCTAAAAGGTGATGGCGAACGAAAATTGGAAATAAATCAATTAGGGAAGCAATTAATGCACATAGTGTCGTATGTCGAAATAAGAGAAAAGATTTGACCTCATTGCTTAATCATAAAGTAAAAGGACTATTAATTAGAACCTTAGGAACTAATGTTCCAAATCTCAGATGCAGATTTGTTCCCAAACATTTCAAAATCAAGAAATATCAATGAAGTCTGATAATATTATAAATACAATGGTGACAAAAACCGCTAGTAAGAGTTGAAATTTAGACTGCGATGGCGTATTTGAATGCCATTTCATTGTTTTTTAGTTTATGTCTTATTCTTCTTTGCTTGTTTAAGTAAATCTGGAACACCCTGTTTACGACATAACATATATTTACATAACATCCTTACACCTAATAATCTTAGATATAATTAAAAAATCATTTGCAGAAATGTATATAGACTCATTCTCATATTTAATAAGACGTATAATGCGTAGAATGGAAGTGATGTGGCATTAAGAAGTCTCATTCCTTGCTTATTTACTTCAATAAAAAAAATATACAATTTCAGTATTTCCTGATCTTTCTTTTACATCTACCAATAAAGTTACAGAAAGCAATACTTTAAAATGTGCTTCGATCCTTTTGTTTTTTTTTATCAACATCATCTTTTATTTTTTTCATGATGTGAAAAAGAACATGTTTTTGGACAATAGTTAAAACATTTTTAAATACTTGTAAATAATTTTATTTCAAATTCTTTTCTTAGATTTCAAAATTTTTGTAAATATCTTCAACCAACCAAGATTTCTATTTCAACTATTATTTTGAAAAGAGATTGCTATTAAACTATTCTGTTTTCTATCTATAGTTCTTTATGGTTACCATATATCGTATAAAAACATTTTATTATGTCCAATATCGGTATACACTCATGAAATTTAAAACTTGGACACCACAATTTCTGTAAACAAAAGTTTGCACATTGTGAAGCGGGCTTAAGGGTATCATTTACAATTCTAACAGCAGGTAGTCTCAGCAGGGGTTATCTTATAGAAGGACTGTAGAATGAATCATTACACTAAGCACGTTTTAGAAAATAGGTAATTTACGTTGCTTACTTAATTTTTTTCTTTAAAGAATATATTTGAAGGTATCGCTAATTAAACACCATAGCTCGATTAATTATCGAATCAAAATTTTGTTTAGGAAATGTTTACAAAATAAAATTAGAAATAATTTTGATTTAAAAAACGTCTACAAGCAATAACTTTTAAATTAAATCAAAAACTAAACATGGTTATTTGGGTTGACTGATTATTACTTATTTTTAAATAAATCTAACCTACTAATTATTGTAAGTTATTAAAAAAATCATTAAACTCTCTATTCATAATATTTAGTCCTTACAAAATGTATATTTTATGACGTTTCATTTTTTCTGTAGTTAATATAAAAAGTGAAAATAAAAACTAAGGCAATTCTTATTGTCAACGTATATATTTAGTTTTTGACAAGAATTTATTACATAATTATAATTAAGATACCAAGTTATAGTTTAAAATTAAATGAAAACTTTTTTTTAAATAAAGGTATTACTATATAAATAAATATAAGAAATCAATAATGGGTGTGACCTCCATTATTATTGATACATTCTTGGAGGCGTCTGCTCATTGACGCTATCAAGGTATCAATATAATTAATATTAATCGTTTCCCATGCGGTATCAATGGCTGCAATTAGTGCATTACGGTTTACTGGTATAAAATTTGGCCCTTGTTGTCTTCGGATAACAGCAAGTATTCGAGCCCAAACATTTTCGATAATGTTAAAATCTGGGCTTTTGCTGGCCAGGGTAACAGCTCCAAGTTATTTGCTTGTATCCAGTTGCGCACAACCTGCGAAGTATAGGGTCATCATATCCCGATAGTTAATTATCGAATGTTCCAAGAAAATATGTGTAAATAGTAAATGGAATCTACTAACGTAACGTTAAGTCGTTAATTATAGTTACATAACTCTCCTTTCATAAGATATAGTTCATATTAATATGCTTATTGTAAAGCTTCGTACACACCTGAACAACAAACCGAGGAACAAACAGAACAACGAACCGAACGGCAATCGGAACATTAATTTGGACGGTGCTACGTACGAATTTTAGAACAGATTCGCAAGTCCTGATTGTTCCACGAACGGTTTGCGGCGTTCCCGCAACTTGTCGGTTTTTCTCCGACATCAAAGAAAATGCGCGCGAATGCGTTTGCAGGTTTGGACGAATCTAAACAAAACGGCGAACAAACTTATGCGGGAGAATTAAATTATTTATTTTTGTCCTCCCTTTTGTGGGTTTGTTGTGTTTTAGGTAATATTATGGAGTTGACAGAAGAAAAATGTTTTAAATTAATCAGTGTTTAAGAATGCAAGAAAAAAATGATGTCCCTATTAGCATCATTTGGGCGGGAAATTTCAAAATAAAAAAAAGCGAAGTAAATTATAATTTTTTACTCTTCTTTGTGCGTAAAAATTTGGTTGGCACTATCTTCTTGTTTTTGCAATTTTCTCTTCTCAATAATAAATATATATGAACTGAAAACTACTGAAAATAATTATGGGAACAGCACAAACGTTCCGTTTGTTGTTCGGATTGTGGAAATCATAAAAGATCGTTTGTCGTTCTGTTTGACTTTCGGTTCGTTGTTATGTTTGTTGCTCGGTTTGTTGTTCAGGTGTGTACGAAGCTTTACAACTTAAGCAACAATTTTTGGCGAATAAAGATTAGTTTGTGATGTAATATTAGAAACACAAATTTATATCATATCAAATTTATGACAACTTAAAAACCAAGAACGTGTATGTTATTGCTAAGAAATTATTAAATTGCAGTGTAAATATTTATAATTAGATATTTTCGAAAGTTTATAAGTCCTCTATTGTAATCTTAATACTTAAAAGAAAATCCTGTCCATTAGCATTATAAGGAAATGGCTTTTACTTTATGAATAAGTTTCAATAACAATAGAATATCCTTGCTTGTTTAATTTACTTCCTTTGAGTCATATTGCTCTAAGGGTTGTTACATTGGTCATTAGAAGTATGTAATAAATAAACAATTACCTACTGTTTGAGAAGGGTAGTGTGAACCAATAAATAAAGTAAGAAATGTAAATTCCATTTTAGTTTAAAATTTCAAGTGTTGTGAAAATGCCACCTCATCTCGGTGCTGATTTGAAAGCGCGGATTGTTTCGGAATTAGCGGCGGGCCGTAGCGTGCGTGAAATTTCACGTATGTTAGATATACCAAAAGCACCGTAGGGCATTACCGAGTAAAATGGAATCTTGAACACACTTTGGAAAGAGCCATCGGAAGTGGTAGACCTAAAGTATCTACACGTGCTCAAGATCTCGAGTTGTTTCATTACGTAACAGAACAACCATTTGCTACATACTCCAGGGCTATAGCAGATACACATTTTCCCGGATGCCGTATAACTGCACAAAAAGATTAAAGGAGATGGGAATAAAGAAGTATAATGCTGCTGCGAAAGAAGTTCTCAGTGACGAAAATATGAGACGTCGTCTGGAATTTGCAAGGCGATATGTGAACGAACCTTTGGAATTTTGGAATCGAGTGATTTTAGCGACGAAAAAACGTTCAATAGCCGCAACGATGGACCACTAAAAGTTTTAGAATGGAAGGAACTCGTTACGAAAATAATCACATATGTCCTAAAAACGAAGTGGTTATTTTTCTGTGAATGTGTGGGGTTGGGTTAGCGCGGGGTCCAGGAGTTTGTTGGGCTATCGATGGACGTCTTGATTCTGCTGCGTATTTAGATATTTTGAAACTATTATGAAACCTTCAGTCGAAGTGTTTTATCCAGACGAAGATTATATTTTCCAACAAGTAAGTATTCTTATTTCACTATACTTTCTCCAAAAATAGTTCGGGATCTGTTGAATTAACATTTTCATAATGTATTTTTGTTGTTAAAGGACAACGCCCCTATTCATACTTCGCGGGTTGTGCGCAATTGGATACGAGAAAATAACTTGAGCTGTTACCTGGCCAGCAAAAGCCCAGATTTTAACATTATCGAAAATGTTTGGGCTCGAATACTTGCTGTTATCCGAAGACAACAAGGGCCAAATTTTATACCAGTAAACCGTAATGCACTAATTGCAGCCATTGATACCGCATGGGAAACGATTAATATTAATTATATTGATACCTTGATAGCGTCAATGAGCAGACGCCTCCAAGAATGTATCAATAATAATGGTAAGGTCACACCCTTATTGATTTCTTATATTTATTTATATAGAAATACCTTTATTTAAAAAAAAGTTTTCATTTAATTTTAACTACTTGGTATCTTAATTATAATTAGTAATAAATTTTGCAAAAACTAAATATATACGTTGACAATAAGACATTGCCTTAGTTTTTATTTTCATTTTTATATTAACTACAAAAAAAATAAAACGTCATAAAATATACATTTTGTAAGGACTAAATATTATGAATAGAGAGTTTAATGATTTTTTTTAATAACTTACAATAATTAGTAGGTTAGATTTATTTAAAATAAGTAATAATCAGTCAACCCAAATAACCATGTTTAGTTTTTTTGATTTAATTTAAAAGTTATTGCTTGTAGACGTTTTTAAATCAAAATTATTTCTAATTTTATTTTGTAAACATTTCCTAAACAAAATTTTGATTCGATAATTAATCGAGCTATGGTGTTTAATTAGCGATACCTTCAAATATATTCTTTAAAGAAAAAAATTAAGTAAGCAACGTAAATTACCTATTTTCTAAAACGTGCTTAGTGTAATGATTCATTCTACAGTCCTTCTATAAGATAACCCCTGCTGAGACTACCTGCTGTTAGAATTGTAAATGATACCCTTAAGCCCGCTTCACAATGTGCAAACTTTTGTTTACAGAAATTGTGGTGGCCAAGTTTTAAATTTCATGAGTGTACATACGTACATTGTTACTTTTTCTTATACAATTATGTTTATGTTTAATGGTACTAATAATTGGTTTATTCTTTGATGGTGAGTAATAAACAATACTATTATTATTATTTTTAATCTCAGTTTGGTTTCGAAGAGTACCGGGCATTTTCGTACAAGCAACCTCTCAGGTAACTAGTTATTCTTTGTTATTGTTTTGTTAGATGAGACGGTCTGTACGACAGGTATTCTCAATTACCCCTCCCTGAATCAGCTAATATATTTGAAACTGTATATTCAGTTCTTTAATACCGTGCTCAGAAAAGTACTATTAGTACAACTTTGATTTTTTTTCTTACCATAATTTCAATATTTCTTCTCCCAATTCAACGTACTTCGGTAATTTTTCCGAGATAGTTTTCAAAACAATGGGCGTTTTTGAGACAGCAATGCCTTTTATCAGAATTTCTACATATTTTGTGGTATAGATCTATCTATAGTTATTGAGCGGTCAAAATACAAACGATATCATTTTATTATAATTATAATTATTATTACTATTAACATATTTACGAGATATAATCTATCTAATTTTGTTATTGATACGTAGGTATTTTTGCCCAAATTTTGGCATTTCTCTTAATTAATTTTAATAATAAATAAATAAAAAGTTTGTTTCCGTTTATCGATACGTTTATATGCTACTGTGCTTTGGGAGGGTAAATCAAATATTTGTGTTTTATTTTTCGGGTTTCCATAATTGGTCAAATAAACCTTAAAGTTTATGCTTAAATATTTAGATTATTTTTGGTTTAGTCGAAATATTTCTGAAACCATCGTAAAAGTGTATTTGCTGTTAAAACAGACGAGTTACTGGTATTTATTGACTTTCAGTAAATATTTGTTCAGTTATTTACAGCACGATTGCGTTTCCTGTACTTTCTAAAAGTACCAATGAAAAGGACTCCGAATGAATAGAGATACGTCGATAAAACCGAAGAAGGTTACAACGTTTTTTAAAATATTTCATTGATTTTATTTTTGTTATAGCCACCGAATGACATATATGTAGGATGTATTATAAAAGTTGTGTTTATAGTAACTATATTTTTCTTGTCTGATGTATCAGTAAAGTTTGTGTTGACAAAATTTATGTAGTAAATTTATTAACGGAGATGTTTCCAAGAAGCCTTATTGACATACAGTAAATAGTTATTGCTAAATTTAGAAGAGATATAGTGTATAACAAAGAACTAAAGTGCTTTGTTAGTCCTGAGGGAGAATTATTACCCAAAAAGATTAAAACATATTAGTCCTGTATTTTATACATTGTTTTATGCACTCCAGGTATAATTAATAATTAAAAAATTAAATTGGTACAAAAGAAATTGCAGATCAAGAACATTATAATTTTAATTTTACAGTTGTATAATAAAAAACTACTTTTTACAATGTTTACCATGGTAGAACATCAATTAATAAAAAATAAATTTTATAAAACGTCAAATTAATAGTATATCATATTAATTTGCCTGAGCGAATCGAGGGGCGAATTATCACCCGAGAGATTAACGCACTTTAGTCCTATGTTGTATATTCATTGTTTTAAGTGTATGCAGATCTAGTGATTTACTGGATGGCACTGTAGAAACTGCTTGTTTATTTTACTTTAAATCCCTTGGGATTATAAAACTATTTTAATTTCCTTAAGATTTAAAATGATACTTTAATATTCGAACGGAGGGTCTTAAGTTAATGAGTGCATAAAATAAAACATATAAATCACAACAAAATGACTTAATTTGTTTAAATGGATTATGTTTTATTTATATTTTAACAAGTTTAGACTTAAAAAAGAATACACTGAGCACTTATAAAAGAAAATTGCAAAAAAAAATCCCAAAATTTTTGTGAATTTTTAGAACGTTCTTGTGGATAATAGCGTGATTCCTTGTTTACAATTTTGCCAAAATTAAACGGCATCCGTACATGATCTGGAGGACAGCAGGTCATATCATTATCACCCAATTTACAATTTTGTCATTGGTGTTAAGGGAAAGCACATCGCATAACTGTTCGTATTAAAAAGGGAAGGATAATGTAAGAATTGAGCCTTCCACGACCTGAGTAATTATTAGAACAAAAACATCTTTCAGATTGGACTCTGTTGAAATGGTAACCGTAGTTGGCAGCGAGACTTGAGACTTGTCAACCAAACCAGATTCTAGACTGAAGGAAGTCTGGATCGTAAAATATATAAATTATTGAGGCCTGTTTGTCTCACCAAAAATCTGTGAATTCTCACAAAGCGGTTTACTCCAACAGCAGACACATTAGGGGGAGATGTGCAAATAAAATCACAATTACTCATCTTTGTCATCATTTGGTTAACTAGGTCCATTTAATTACTTCATGTAGTACTTGTATGAATTAATTTACTCTTTGACAACTAGGTAGTGTCACTTGAAATAAGTAGATGCTTTCCAGGACGCTCTACCTAGTTGTCATCCCAATGACCGGATCGGGGGCACCTAATAAGGTTACCCTCACCACCTGCATTATGTCCTTCAGGTATCCCGTAACACCCCCTTTAGCGAGTAACTTCACCTGAAGGAATCACGACATTGTGGCTCAACAAATTGTGCACCGGGGTGAATGGTTAAGTGATATTCAAATACACCAAAAACCCTCCTTCGTTGCCGGCTCACTACTTTGTCATCATTTGGTTAACTAGGTCCATTTAATTACTTCATGCAGTACTTGTATGAATTAATTTACTCTTTGACAACTAGCTAGTGTCACCTGAAACAAGTGGAGGCTTTCCAGGACGCCCAACCTAGTTGGCATCCCAATGATCGGATCGGGGGCACCTAATAAGGTTACCCTCACCACCTGCATTATGTCCTTTAGGTATCCCGTAACACCCCCTTTTGCGAGTAACTTCACCTGAAGGAATCACGACATTGTGACCGGGAATTGTGCACCGGGGTGAATGGTTAAGTGTTATTCAAACACACCAAAAAACCTCCTTCGTTGCCGGCTCACTACTTCCATCTCCCCTATCGGTCTACTCAAATTTCAACATTTCGCAAATAATAATAAAGTAGAATCTCATATTTTCACTATGACAAAAACCTCTGCTTTCTATTTTTTTTATCCCATTAAATTTTCTATATGAACGCATTTATTATAAAGCAGAGGTAAATAAAATAAGAACAATAATATGTAATAAATAATTAATTAAACTAAATGAGCAAATAATGAAGAAATTAACAAATGAAAACAAAAATTTATCTTTAACAGGATAATTAGAAAAATCCCATGCCCTACTCCAACAAGTAAACGCATAGTTATACAAATTATAAAATTATCTAATTTTCTATTGATTAGTCTAGATTCACAATCTCATGCTTACAAATTAGCCAAATTAGTCCAGACCGTTTGGGTTTTGTTTAATCGACTTTCTATGAAATTAAATAGGGTTCCGCAAAAGAGTAGACAGGTGCGCATTTCGAACTTGATGCGTTTGCGTCTCAAGCGTCAGTAGTCTTTGCGTGAGCCGTTGTGAACGGAAAAGTTTGAGTGTGACAAGCGAATCATACAAGCATGAATTGTTTTTGTATCTTTTACAATTTGAATTTTAGTAATTTTAGAGCATTTTTAAACGATTTTGGGAACCAATGCTACAAAATTTGTATCAATCTTTTGTAATTCCTTTTCGGTAACAAACAATCGACTATGAAATTTACATTTTATGTACGGACGCAATCATACTCTTTTTTTGCACTTCTTTTCATCCGTCAATGCATTTCAATAATATTGAGTTTTGAAAGTTTCTCTTTCTTTGGAAGCCGTGAACAGACTGAGAATATAATTGACTCCTGAGCGGATTTGCATGATTTAAATTGTGGTTCGACGGTGACGCGTCCCCCTTTGATTTTGAGTCGCAGCCATTTCTGAATGCCAATCGACCATTGTGCAGAGAGCCTAAGACTCTCGTAAATTTATTCTAACGTTTAAATAGTTTGATGATCTCCTTGTTAGTTTTGAAGTTACATCAATGTAAAAATGTAGGATTGACACCTCTCATAAAGAGTGTTTTTTGTCTAATTAATTTTTACAGGTTTCGTGTGCTGCTATATCCATTATCTCCTATTGTCGCCAATATTTTTATAAAAGTATTTGAATCTCTTAATGAAATTATGAAATTTAGATTCATGTTATAGTAGTGCTCACCTAGCGTATGCACAAACTTGCGATTATTGCTTACGATTATTTGATGCCCTTAATCCTCGAATAATTTTCATGAAAGAATTACCTGGAAAAAAATTAACAAAACTTATGCAGGGTTGTAGTAGATTCTACTTTATGGTATTTTCTGAATGATAATGAGAGCGTTTTTTTGGATTACTTTTAAACGTTCCAATTGGCGAGGAATGGTTTATTAAAGTATACCGTGTGTCTCTGGCAAGACGCAACATAGGAATTTCACTATAGAAAAAATCGATATACTAAGGCTATGAAATTTTCGTATTAACGTATACGTTACAATTAATTGTTATTGCGTGTTCCTTATTGTAATATTCTCTATTTTAATTTTTGAAAATGAGTGTGTATACAATCCCTGAGAAAGTTCAAATGGTTAAGGGAGTATACAGAGGTGAAAGCTATAGAAACACTTCTGCTTTGTTTGCTGCACTTTTTCCGGATCGGCAGAAAAACCGCAGTGTACACACACGTCCGAAGCAGGTTCAACAAAACCAGAAGATGGACAACGATGAAGAAATCAATGTTCTCGGTGATGTGCAACTTAACCCTAATATTAATTAGTATTCGACAACTAAGTATCGACGGTGGTGTAAATAGGTGTCGAGTTCATAAAATTTTAAAAACCATAAACCGATGCTGACAAAAGGCATATTCTTGCAACATGCAAGTATTATGTTTAATAGTTTATACACAGGTCTACAATACAAGAAATAAACAACTAATCTAACTTCGAATTCAATACAAACAGGTTTTATGCAAAGTATATTTCATTATGCTTGCTTCAATAGTTATATTAAAATATGAAAGCAACTGAACATTAATTAGAACTTTTTACAAACTTAAAGAATAATATTGCGATGACAAAGGGGTAAATTTAAATTTTGTTTTAATGTTAGGCGCCAACCATTTTATCAAACAATTTAAATTTAAGCTCTTTCTCTCAAGGTTTACTTTTTTACCGGTAAACAAAAACACATGCACGCGTTTTTGTACAACTCCCTATCCAAATAATTTCTGTCACTAAATTTTAATTTATTTGTCTTCTTTCCTTCATTAAAACACCTTCTCGGCTCAACAATAATTTATTTACAATACCGTTTTTAAATTTATTTACAAACCACTGACAAAAGGTAAATTTGGCAAATTTCACGTACCCTGCATTTACGCGCAATTCTTGCTTTCATGCACGTCGCTTATTTACATGAATTCTTAACCTAAATTGGACTACAACTATTTTACAAACTTATTACTACTTAAACTAAATCTACCTAGTCATAACGCCAACTTCCACGATAAGTATTCGTGTTGTATTCGATGCTCCCGATGTTTTTGTACTTTCTTTTCAGGTTACGGCTACTTTGTTCCAATTTTGCGCAGCCTCGACCGTTCATTCACCCTTGAGTTCACGGACCTTTTCCCTTCCGGATCACTTTCACTGGTGAGTATTTACTTTCCCCGTTTATTTTGTTTATTTTTATTACTGTACTCCTTCAACTTCTTACTTTGTTTTTACGCTTTGATTTTCGGACTCCTCGGGCGTCTCTTTCGCATCTCTATTTATTACTTCCGGATCTATGGCCAACTTGTTTATTAATTTATTCAAATTAATCCGTTACTCCTCGTCGGTTTTTGTGCTGCCATTCTTCTTCTGTTTTTCTGCCCTTCCTTCCTTGTCTTTCTTTTCTTGAAAGAGTATTGCGCCGCTTTGCAATTTGTCTTTAAATCTTGTTTGGATTCATAACCCAACTTTTTATAATTAACATTTGTTTAAACCCCGCATTTTCACCCTTTACCTCCTTGTTTATGTTTTACATACTCACTTTTATTTATTACACTTTGTCCCTTTACCATTCTCACCTCAAATTTTGTGTCCGGGCAAATGACCTTGACCTATTATTTCTATCTTAATTACATAACTAATACTAAATTTTATGCAGATTTTCTTTGGTTGGGAAGATTACTGATGCTGTGGACACTTAACAATGATTGAAGATCATCATTACCTAGGATCAACTCTCCAATTTCCAGCAGAATTCAATGATCTTTCCGAACATAGCCGATTTACAAAGAATATGGAATTTTTGCCTTAAATGGGGTTTTAATCGATCTGGGATGGCATTTTAAGGCTCAAATGCAATAACATCGCAATATTTACATTTGAAAGAAGATTAGATATTCTACACTTGCTCTCTCTTTCTAACTTCAACAAAATGCTGTAACGTATAGGGTATACAACAATCCAAAATTTTCATAGCAATAGTAGATCCAATCCAATTTTTTCTATAGTAAAAATTCTATGTTGCGTCTTGGCAAAGACACAAGGTATATGATTTTATTTTAATTTTTAAACAAGAAAAAGGACTACCAATGGATTCTCCTCTTTCACCTATTTTAGCTGAACTGTTTATAAATAATTTAGAAGTTAATTTTATTTCCAAAAATTCTATTTTTAATAAAAATATTTTATTCTGGAATAAATACGTTGATGACATTCTTTTGCATTTTCGAAAGTTCTACATCAGAAATTCATGTTTTTCTAAATTACTTAAATAATTTACATCACAGAATTAATTACACTTTAGAAATTTCTCAAAACAATTGTCTTCCTTTTCTAGATACGTATATTTGTATCGATTCAAATAATTCTATTAATTTTGACATTTATATAAAACCTACAACTACAGTTAAAACAATTCCTTTTTCTTCAAATCACCATTTTTCACAAAAACTATCTGCGTTCTACTTTCTTTTCAACCGTTTATTCAACATACTTCTATCAGAAACAAATTTTAAAAAAGAATTAGACACAATTTTTCATATTGCTCATTTAAACCAATTTCCATTCAAAATTATTTTAAACATTTCTAATAAATTTAATTATGTACATATTTTAAAAAATCTAACAACATTAATTCCAATTAATGAAAAACCAAAAATAAATACATTTCAATTCCTTTTATTCCTGAATTTATTAACATAATTAAAGATCTGAATAAATTAACTGATTATAAATTTGTCTTCAAAGCTCCTACCAATTTAGCTAACATTTTTTCACAAAATTAAATATAAATAATAGTCTTGAATCAAGCGGCATATACCAACTACTATGCTCTTGTTTAGATGCAATTAAATCAACTTTCGCTAAACACATTATCCAAAACAAACATAAACATTTAAATCATTAATTCATACATCCTTTTAAAATAACTAATTATAATAGACAAATTTTAGATAAATTAGAAATAATATACATTAAAACAACAAATCCAAATTTAATAATCAATGATCAAACAAATTTTGACGATCTTACATTAAATTATCAAATAGAATTTTTATGTTCTTAATATATTTAATTTACTCCAGATTCAAACAATTTACATACGTAGTTTATATATATATATATATAAAATATATATATATATATATATATATATATATATATATATATATATAAGTTATGGTTAAAAATGATATTTAATTAAAAGACACACAAACAAACCCAACTTGATACAAACGACAATTAACGAATTCGTTATTTGCTCGAGAAGAGCAAACTGTATACAAAACTTATAATTTTAGAGGAATACTCGCCTGATTCATATCTCCTCTCATTACGCAATGTGTGGCCCAGTTATTCTAATTTACGGGTTTTTATGGTGGTTGTTATTTCTGTGGTTTTATTCATTCTACAAAGAACCTTTTCGTTGTTCACATGGTCTACCAAAAAATTCTCAAAACTCGGCGGTATAGCCACATTTCAAATGATGTTAGTTTTTTAATGGTAGCTTCAGTTAAAGTCCAAGACTGTGCTCCATAGAGCACAACGGAGAATACATAACAACGGAGGAGTCTTATTTTAGTCGTGATAGTGAGAGATCTGCTTTTGAAAACTGATGTCATTTTAATATAAACAGTCCTTGCCTTTTCGATGCGACATCTAATTTCTTGTGAATGATCCTATAGGTAATTTAATACTGTTCCCAAGTATGTGTATTTCCTGACCCGTTTAATGTGTTGGTTGATATTTATTATCAGATTTTCATGTGGGATGTTATTTTTACTTATCACCATATATTTGGTTTTATTTAGATTTATATCAAGTCCGTAGTCTTGACTAGTTTCTATCACTCTTTTCATAGTTTGTTGTAAGATTCTAAGCTATCTGCGATAACGACGGTATCGTCGGCATATCGTAAGTTGTTAAGACGTTTTCCGTTCACAAGTATTCCTATATTATTGTTATCAAGGGTTTTATTAAATATATGTTCAGAGTAAACGTTGAACAGTAAAGGTGATAATACGCATCCTTGTTTTACTGACCAAAATTTTTTTTAATTTAGCCTATTTTTAAACTCCAATATCTCAGGTGAGCGCCTGATACCGTCTTAGTTTAACAACCATTAGAAAGAGCTTATCTTTCTCTATAAGAAAGATGCATTTACTTTTTAAGTTTTTTGTCAACTTTGAGCCCCATATGTGCTGCGTATAACTACTTGTATAACTTCATACGTTTATGAGTAGAAGGGGGACACCTCAACCTTGAGATAATGAAGAAAAACTGAACGGCAGCTAGCTTAATTAGGCTAACAACCTCTACCTACCTCTCACCTACCTCTCACCTCATCAGGCAGTTCCCTAATTAGGCCTCTCACCTCATTAGGCTGTTGTTGTCAACAGGCTGTTGACGCAGGCATTCTATTTAATTACTTGTTTTTGTTTTTGAAGACGTCAATGGAAAATACGGCCTCTCACCTCATTAGGCTGTTGTTGTTGAAGTTGATTTCCATCATGGCGGATGTTTCGGCGGTCGATTTGAATTTCCAACATGGCGTCTCATCATGGCGTCCTAAAGTTTTTTTTATGAATTTAAAAACTTGGTTGAGATTCGAACTTGCAACCATTGCATTACCGAGCCAAGGCTTTAACCACTAGGCTACGGCGACAATTGAAAGATGGAGTTTGAAGTTTGTATATAGCTGTAAAGGTTGATTAAGATGAATTAATGATGGTGTAAAATGTAGGATAAGACCTGTTGATTAAAAAGTTGAATAAGGATAAAACATTTAATAAACAAGATGAAAAAGGATAAAAAACATATATTTATCACTCTCATACTTATAAACTAATTCACAAACAAAAATAGCAATTACGTACCGCCATCTTGTATGATTAAACATTTAATAAACAAGATGAAAAAGGATAAAAAACATATATTTATCACTCTCATTCATTATAAACTAGTTCACAAACAAAAATAGCAATTACGTACAGCCATTTTGTATGACGTATGATTTAATAAACAAGATGAAAAAGGATAAAAACATGTACATTTTTCTTTCTCATACTTTTATAAACTAGAAAACAAACACGAAAACAATTACCTAAAGCGATTCAATATGGCTGTCAAACCAACATTTTTCTTTATTAATTACATTAACCAGGGCTTTAACAAGTACTTTTAAATTTATGGCTGATTAAAAAAATTTTAACATACTGAGGTTCGAACCATTAACGATTGATACACAAACTTTTGTAAACAGATGACACCATTTTGACATGGTGACTTATGATTTTAAAACATACCTGTTCAACATGTTAATTACATTAACCACGTATTTAACAACTAGTTTTGAATTTACATTTGATTAAAAAAAACTTTAACATACCGAGGTTCGAACCATTAACGTTTGATACACCACCACATATTTAACAACTAGTTTTAACTTTACATTTGATTAAAAAAAACTTTAACACTTCAGGGTTCGAACCATTAACGTTTGATACACCACCACATATTTAACAAGTAGTTTTTAAAAAAACTAACATACCGAGGTTCGAACCATTAACGTTTGATACACCACTACGTATTTAACAACTACTTTTAAATTTACAGCTGATTAAAAAAACTTTAACATACTGAGGTTCGAACCATTAACGTTTAAACCAGCACTACGTATTTAACAAGTAGTTTTTAAAAAAACTTTAACATACCGAGGTTCGAACCATTAACGTTTGATACACGTATGTGTTAAGGAAAATAAAAAAACAACAAGGAGGATAAAATTTTATTTGCATCTCTGTTACACAACACATTTACAAGTACCAATAACATATATTTTTAATTGGAAGAATAAAGAAAGCAGGAAACAAATTTTATTTCTCTCTGTTTCACACACATATAAAATTATTTTACAAAATATGAAACATTACAACTTCAGAGTTCCATCTATGAATGGCACACCTCATCTAGCATTCGTTTACCAGTTTGAGAACCATTTTACGATGTCACCAAAAATTTTCTTTCTGCAAACGTAGAGTTATTCCTCTCCAACATCTGTAATTTGAAATAAAAATAAAAACCACAAACATTTTAAAAAAGTATTAACAAGAATCAATTTAACAACAAAATTTAATACTCAAAAGTTGAGAACTATTCATTAAAAATACGTGAATTGAAAACAATTCATTTTAAAAGATTAAAATTAATAATAATACTCACCTATTTCGATTTTCGATAGACATACCAATTTTAATGATATGGAAAGATCTACATTTAAAACAATATTTCAAGCTGTTTATATAGGTATACAAACCCACTAATGGATTTGTTTACGGAATATCTCTATTGTGTGAAAGTTAAAACAACTTTTCCGTCACTCAATTAAGGCGATTGTTAAAAAACCAAAAATGTAATCATTCAAAATACCTAATATAATGTAACCAACATTTGCCCCAACTTGCTTGACAAGATAATCAATTAAAAACTTTATTGTACAAAAATTCGTTTGATATGCAAAACTCTGTTTTAAAGGATTGCCTAACAAACAAATTTAACAAACGTATTTGATTTTAAATGAAACTACTGACTCTCTTAAAGATTAAAAATTCATCTCTCCACACAATCTGCAGAGGGTGAACATAAATCTGCGATTGTCTTTCAAAATGAACCAAAATATTTACCATATGTTAGTTCGTAAATTATAAAAAACGTTATTGAAATCCCAACTCAATAATAAGTTGTAGGTTTCTATAACTTCTAAATGATTAACTGTGTCATCCATTATTTTATTTATGTAATTAAAATCTGTAATAAGTACTTCCTACAGCTTCTAATAAGATGTACAATAAAATTATTATTTCAGTTTCTTATTTATAATTTATTTAAATAATCGATGTTTTATCGACAATTCAAGTTTATTGACAACTTAACTTATATTGCGAATATTATTTAAAAACAACACCAAATAAAATATTTATTAAATCAATTTTTTAACATGAGATCAACATGTTGTGGAGTCTGTATTCTTTTATACTTTTACAATGTTTGTGTTCCTGTAGTATCGTTTAATTTTCTCAACGTTTTAGTTTTATTCAGAATTTTTAAATGAACTACTAATTCTTTTTAAAGATTAAAAATTCATCTTTTCATCTCACAAATACAGATGCAATTAAAAATAAGTTTTCGTAAGATAAAATAAATAAAATAATTGCAAAATTGTCTTATAAGGTTAAACTATTTTAATGGATAAAAAATTCAAGGAGAATATTACATTACAAGATTTAGTTAATAAATTTCCACATTTTGTATCCCTCACAATAAAAATTATATGGAATCTCACTCTGTAGCTCTAAACCTACAGTAAATCGGGTAAACCATATAGGTGGTTAATAGATAAAATAAAAAAAACAAAAACTTTGAAAAAACACAAACGTTTTAAATGAATTAAATTAAACAAAATACAATATGATAAAATTAAATTAAAGAATGCACTTTTCTACCATTAAAAATTTGTTGAAAGCAATTAAGCCATAAGGACTTTTTAATGTCTCGCTGGTGAAACTGACATTACAACTTTCCCAAAATTGCATACTATTAAATTAAAAATAAAAAACCAATTATTTCTTAACTCATCTGACTTCACAAAATTACAATCTTCACCATTCAATAAATTTAATTTACTAACTTCCAAAATCATTTATGAAACTCAAGGAACATTTAGTTTCTTTAATGTATATTCTACAAACATCAAAATCTCAAATCCAAAAATTCCAAATTTATACTCTTAATTAAAATCTTCACCAACATACTTTAATAGTTAATTACAAATCTTCACCAACATACTTTATTTCTAAATTTCTATCCGCGTTATATCAAAAGAAATTAATTTCAAACCATCTTATTCTATCAAAAAAAATACAATTAAATTAGTAGAAAATTTGCCTAAACCGAGAATCATTCTAAGGAAGAGTGTAAGACGTTTACAAAAAACATTTTATTATTACTGTAGTGGTTCTAACAAAATCAAAAGAAACATTACAACGATAACGCATAAGATTCTTTTGTAACATGTAGGCGAACACATAACAATGATGCTAAGTATCTCGAGATGTACACGTTTGACAAATGCAATTTATCACATTGAAATTTTTGAATTATACATTAAACATCATAGTCTTCAAACTTTATTCACAATGCAAGAGTTTATATTGAATAAAGTAAAAATGTTAACTCCCATAATCTGAACCTTGAATGATTCTGTAATGATGTTCAATCAGCTTCAGATGACGAATATAAAAATTTGAAGGAAGCAATTAAATATGTTTTAAGATATACTAAAAACTTATTGTTACACGACCTGTACTATACTTACTAATTTTCTAATTAATGAAATTAAAAATACGACTTCGTGAATAATCAAAATATACATATTTTATATTTTAACTAACGTGAATGTAAATAAAGTATTTCCAATATAGATCATACGGGTCTTAATATTTTTTCAACGTGTATAGTTTAGTTTTATGAGTTGGTAAAACCATTTCATTATTATAAAAAATTGACAAAAACAACTTTCAAAAATCTTGTTAATAGAATGACGTATAACAATAATTAACTGAATTTTTAAGAAGTTGGCGGAATCTAAAGTGTTAGGTAATAAGTAATTTATTTAAAAGATAAAAAAATATATATATTTGTCTCTCTCATTTACGTACATATCATTTTAAAATATTACAATACATGAAAATATTAAGCAAACGTTGAATCACATGGACATCTTCTTCTTCGTCTGCTCGCGATGGAGATGTGGTACTGCTGCATCCTTCTTCAACGCACATATTTCCCAACGGTCTTCATCTTCTGTAAATCGAAAAGAAATTAAAATAAACACTAAATGTAATAAATTGAATGGAAATTTTTAAATATTTAATAATGAATCATAAAAATCATAACTTAGCGCTGTAAAAATTAAAAATACACAACGTAAAACAATATGGCGGAATTAAAACTTATCTAATGAAATGAATTGATTAATAATTAAGTTGCGACATCTAGTTGCCGCCTCATACTATCATTCGAAATGTAAAATAAAATGATTAAGATTGCTGTTTTATTAAAGAGTAATCTTACAATCCAAAAATTAATGTTATAAAACTAAAAAATTTTAAATAAAAAATATTGAGACGTATGTTAAATAATTAATCACGATATAAAAAATTAGCTAAAACTGATGTAAAAATATGAAACAAGGGTACAACAATATTTTCAATTTAAACATCTAATGTCTTCTTAAGAAAAACATATTATAGATTTTATGCACTGATTGAAATATAGTTTTGGAATAACAAATTGTTAGCCTTTATTGAAAATATAGCGAGAATAAACAAATTATTATTTCTTAAATTGTTATTCAAGTAAAAACATAAACCTTTAAACAAAATGATGTTAAAAACCAATAGTTACACCTAACAACGGCTTTTTGCTTGACAAATAATTCAGATTTAGCAAATTCTTTTGTTGTTTAATACATACACAAATTTAATAATTTTTAGGGTATAGAACGTTAATGATCATTGATCTTAAGTAGGAAAACTACAGATTTTCATCTGAATTTCAAAATTTCTTATATTTTACGCCACAACTAAAAAATTTGAAAAAATGTTAATCTTTTTATACGCATTAGAAAAATTTGAATGTAACTCTTGAGTAGGTTCAAACGTCGTTTCTAATTAAAAAACGCCAACTCTTTATCGATACTATATTTTTGTTAAATTTTAGATTAAAAGATTTATTTAGTTAAATATACTCATAAATCGTTTATTCGTTTGCTAGAAAATAGTTACAATAATGAATCGTATTCAAACGTATTTAATTTAATTTTTTAAATGAAACTACTAATTCTATGAAACAACTGGACAATGTTTAATTCATCATTACGTTTTTAATTATACTTGCATATATTTAAATCTATTAAGAAGTTGGTGGAATCTAAAGTGTTAGGTAATAAGTAATTTATTTTATTTTAAAAAACCAGAACTTAAATGAAAATGACACTTAATAAGAAAACAAACAAACGTATGTGTTAAGTTCCATTTTTTATTGAATTAAATTTCATTTTTGTATTAATTTTTCAACACTGAAAGATCTTCTTGAAACTATTAAGAAATTTGAGAAAAATGTTAATGCATTATTCGCATTAAAAAAATTTGAATGTAACTAATTGAGTAGCTTTAAACGTCTTTCTATATAATTTGAAGCCCTAATAAATTGATCAGTGAATTACACTCAATATTACCACTTTTAAAATAAAGTTTTTTTTATCTTGTTAAGACTGATTGATAACTTTTTATATACCAGTTTAAAAACAGACTTTTTGTACACCAAATAAATTTCTATGTCTATTAATGCGATACACTTTCGTTGAACATATTTTTAAACACAGATTTGAGTTAATATTTACGGTATAAGTAGTTCATCTTATTTACACTTAATTAATTATTTGATTTTATTTTTCTTTCATAAAAATTTAGAATTAGAAACGATTATTTAGTAATTCTGATGTATAAGGTTATGTTTACGAAAACAAATTTGTTAGATTTATAAAAATTTATGGGTATGACGACTTCATTAAAGTGTTGGATACAAAATGTGGAAATTTATTAACTAAATCTTGTAATGTAATATTCTCCTTATATTTTTCATCCAACACTTTAATGAAGTCGTCATACCCATAAATTTTTATAAATCTAACAAATTTGTTTTCGTAAAACATAAATTATACATCAGAATTACTAAATAATCGTTTCTAATCCTAAATTTTTATGAAAGAAAAATAAAATCAAATAATTAATTAAGTGTAGAGAATAAGATGAACTACTTATACCGTAAATATTAACTCAAATCTGTGTTTAAAAATATGTTCAACGAAATTTATCGCATTAACTAGACATAGAAATTTATTTGGTGTACAAAAGTCTGTTTTAAATAAGGTCTTAAAAATTAATCAATTAGTCTTAACAAGATAAAAAACTTTATTTTAAAAAGTGGTTAATGTTGATGTGTGTAATTCACTGATCAATAATTTATTAGGGCTTCAAATTTTTATAGAAAAGACGTTTAAACCTACTCAAGTAGTTACATTCAAATTTTTCTAATGCGTATAAAAAATATTAACATTTTTTCAAATTTCTTAATAGTTTCAAAAGAAGATGCTTCAGTGTTGAAGAAATTAATACAAAATGAAATTTAATTCAATAAAAAATTGAACTAACACATACGTTTGTTTGTTTTCTTATTAAGTGTCATTTTCATTTAAGTTCTGGTTTTTTAAAATAAAATAAATTACTTATTACCTAACACTTTAGATTCCACCAACTTCTAATAGATTTAAATATATGCAAATTGTATAATTAAAAACGTAATGATGAAGTTAAACATTGTCCAGTTGTTTCATAGAATTAGTAGTTTCATTTAAAAATTAAATTAAATACGTTTGAATACGATTCATTATTGTAACTATTTTTCTAGCAAACGAATAAACGATTTATGAGTATATTTAACTAAATAAATCTTTTTAATCTAAAATTTAACAAAAATATAGTATCGATAAAGAGTTGGTTTTTTTTTTAATTAGAAACGACGTTTGAACCTACTCAAGTAGTTACATTCAAATTTTTCTAATGCGTATAAAAAGATTAACATTTTTTCAAATTTTTTAGTTGTGGCGTAAAATATAAGAAATTTTTGAAATTCAGATGAAAATCTGTAGTTTTCCTACTTAAGATCAATGATCATTAACGTTCTATACCCTAAAAAATTATTAAATTTGTAAGTATGTATTAAACAACAAAAGAATTTGTAAATTCGAATGTATTTGTCAGCAGTAAAAAGCCGTTGTTAGGTGTAACTATTGGTTTTTAACATCATTTTGTTTAAAGGTTTATGTTTTACTTGAATAACAATTTAAGAAATAATAATTTGTTTATTCTCGCTATATTTTCAATAAAGGCTAACAATTTGTTATTCCAAAACTATATTTCAATCAGTGCATAAAATCTATAATATGTTTTTCTTAAGAAGACATTAGATGTTTAAATTGAAAATATTGCTGTACCCTGTTTCATATTTTTACATCAGTTTTAGCTAATTTTTTATATCGTGATTAATTATTTAACATACGTCTCAATATTTTTTATTTAAAATTTTTTAGTTTTATAACATTAATTTTTGGATTGTAAGATTACTTCTTTAATAAACAGCAATCTTAATCATTTTATTTTACATTTCGAATGATAGTATGAGGCGGCACTAGATGTCGCAACTTAATTATTAATCAATTCATTTCATTAGATAAGTTTTAATTCCGCCATATTGTTTTACGTTGTGTATTTTTTAATTTTACAGCGCTAAGTTATGATTTTTTATGATTCATTATTAAATATTTAAAAATTTCCATTCAATTTATTACATTTAGTGTTTATTTTAATTTCTTTTTCGATTTACAGAAGATGAAGACCGTTGGGAAATATGTGCGTTGAAGAAGGATGCAGCAGTACCACATCTCCATCGCGAGCAGACGAAGAAGAAGATGTCCATGTGATTCAACGTTTGCTTAATATTTTCATGTATTGTAATATTTTAAAATGATATGTACGTAAATGAGAGAGACAAATATATATATTTTTTTTATCTTTAAATAAATTACTTATTACCTAACACTTTAGATTCCGCCAACTTCTTAAAAATTCAGTTAATTATTGTTATACGTCATTCTATTAACAAGATTTTTGAAAGTTGTTTTTGTCAATTTTTATAATAATGAAATGGTTTTACCAGCTCATAAAACTAAACTATACACGTTGAAAAATATTAAGACCCGTATGATCTATATTGGAAATACTTTATTTACATTCACGTTAGTTAAAATATAAAATATGTATATTTTGATTATTCACGAAGTCGTATTTTTAATTTCATTAATTAGAAAATTAGTAAGTATAGTACAGGTCGTGTAACAATAAGTTTTTAGTATATCTTAAAACATATTTAATTGCTTCCTTCAAATTTTTATATTCGTCATCTGAAGCTGATTGAACATCATTACAGAATCATTCAAGGTTCAGATTATGGGAGTTAACATCTTTTACTTTATTCAATATAAACTCTTGCATTGTGAATAAAGTTTGAAGACTATGATGTTTAATGTATAATTCAAAAATTTCAATGTGATAAATTGCATTTGTCAAACGTGTACATCTCGAGATACTTAGCATCATTGTTATGTGTTCGCCTACATGTTACAAAAGAATCTTATGCGTTATCGTTGTAATGTTTCTTTTTGATTTTTGTTAGAACCACTACAGTAATAATAAAATGTTTTTTTGTAAACGTCTTACACTCTTCCTTAGAATGATTCTCGGTTTAGGCAAATTTTCTACTAATTTAATTGTATTTTTTTGATAGAATAAGATGGTTTGAAATTAATTTCTTTTGATATAACGCGGGATAGAAATTTAGAAATAAAGTATGTTGGTGAAGATTTGTAATTAACTATTAAAGTATGTTGGTGAAGATTTGTAATTAAGAGTATAAATTTGGAATTTTTGGATTTGAGATTTTGATGTTTGTAGAATATACATTAAAGAAACTAAATGTTCCTTGAGTTTCATAAATGATTTTGGAAGTTAGTAAATTAAATTTATTGAATGGTGAAGATTGTAATTTTGTGAAGTCAGATGAGTTAAGAAATAATTGGTTTTTATTTTTAATTTAATAGTATGCAATTTTGGGAAAGTTGTAATGTCAGTTTCACCAGCGAGACATTAAAAGTCCTTATGGCTTAATTGCTTTCAACAAATTTTTAATAGTAGAAAAGTGCATTCTTTAATTTAATTTTATCATATTGTATTTTGTTTAATTTAATTCATTTAAAACGTTTGTGTTTTTTCAAAGTTTTTGTTTTTTTTTATTTTATCTATTAACCACCTATATGGTTTACCCGATTTACTGTAGGTTTAGAGCTACAGAGTGAGATTCCATATAATTTTTATTGTGAGGGATACAAAATGTGGAAATTTATTAACTAAATCTTGTAATGTAATATTCTCCTTGAATTTTTATCCATTAAAATAGTTTAACCTTATAAGACAATTTTGCAATTATTTTATTTATTTTTATCTTACGAAAACTTATTTTTAATTGCATCTGTATTTGTGAGATGAAAAGATGAATTTTTAATCTTTAAAAGAATTAGTAGTTCATTTAAAAATTCTGAATAAAACTAAAACGTTGAGAAAATTAAACGATACTACAGGAACACAAACATTGTAAAAGTATAAAAAGAATACAGACTCCACAACATGTTGATCTCATGTTAAAAAATTGATTTAATAAATATTTTATTTGGTGTTGTTTTTAAATAATATTCGCAATATAAGTTAAGTTGTCAATAAACTTGAATTGTCGATAAAACATCGATTATTTAAATAAATTATAAATAAGAAACTGAAATAATAATTTTATTGTACATCTTATTAGAAGCTGTAGGAAGTACTTATTACAGATTTTAATTACATAAATAAAATAATGGATGACACAGTTAATCATTTAGAAGTTATAGAAACCTACAACTTATTATTGAGTTGGGATTTCAATAACGTTTTTTATAATTTACGAACTAACATATGGTAAATATTTTGGTTCATTTTGAAAGACAATCGCAGATTTATGTTCACCCTCTGCAGATTGTGTGGAGAGATGAATTTTTAATCTTTAAGAGAGTCAGTAGTTTCATTTAAAATCAAATACGTTTGTTAAATTTGTTTGTTAGGCAATCCTTTAAAACAGAGTTTTGCATATCAAACGAATTTTTGTACAATAAAGTTTTTAATTGATTATCTTGTCAAGCAAGTTGGGGCAAATGCGTTGGTTACATTATATTAGGTATTTTGAATGATTACATTTTTGGTTTTTTAACAATCGCCTTAATTGAGTGACGGAAAAGTTGTTTTTAACTTTCACACAATAGAGATATTCCGTAAACAAATCCATTAGTGGGTTTGTATACCTATATAAACAGCTTGAAATATTGTTTTAAATGTAGATCTTTCCATATCATTAAAATTGGTATGTCTATCGAAAATCGAAATAGGTGAGTATTATTATTAATTTTAATCTTTTAAAAATGAATTGTTTTCAATTCACGTATTTTTAATGAATAGTTCTCAACTTTTGAGTATTAAATTTTGTTGTTAAATTGATTCTTGTTAATACTTTTTAAAATGTTTGTGGTTTTTATTTTTTATTTCAAATTACAGATGTTGGAGAGGAATAACTCTACGTTTGCAGAAAGAAAATTTTGGTGACATCGTAAAATGGTTCTCAAACTGGTAAACGAATGCTAGATGAGGTGTGCCATTCATAGATGGAACTCTGAAGTTGTAATGTTTCATATTTTTGTAAAATAATTTTATATTGTGTGTGAAACAGAGAGAGAAATAAAATTTGTTTCCTGCTTTCTTTATTCTTCCAATTAAAAATATATGTTATTGGTACTTGTAAATGTGTTGTGTAACAGAGATGCAAATAAAATTTTATCCTCCTTGTTGTTTTTTTTATTTTCCTTAACACATACGTGTATCAAACGTTAATGGTTCGAACCTCGGTATGTTAAAGTTTTTTTTAAAAACTACTTGTTAAATACGTAGTGCTGGTTTAAACGTTAATGGTTCGAACCTCAGTATGTTAAAGTTTTTTTAATCAGCTGTAAATTTAAAAGTAGTTGTTAAATACGTAGTGGTGTATCAAACGTTAATGGTTCGAACCTCGGTATGTTAGTTTTTTTTAAAAACTACTTGTTAAATATGTGGTGGTGTATCAAACGTTAATGGTTCGAACCCTGAAGTGTTAAAGTTTTTTTAATCAAATGTAAAGTTAAAAACTAGTTGTTAAATATGTGGTGGTGTATCAAACGTTAATGGTTCGAACCTCGGTATGTTAAAGTTTTTTTAATCAAATGTAAATTCAAAACTAGTTGTTAAATACGTGGTTAATGTAATTAACATGTTGAACAGGTATGTTTTAAAATCATAAGTCACCATGTCAAAATGGTGTCATCTGTTTACAAAAGTTTGTGTATCAATCGTTAATGGTTCGAACCTCAGTATGTTAAAATTTTTTTAATCAGCCATAAATTTAAAAGTACTTGTTAAAGCCCTGGTTAATGTAATTAATAAAGAAAAATGTTGGTTTGACAGCCATATTGAATCGCTTTAGGTAATTGTTTTTCGTGTTTGTTTTCTAGTTTATAAAAGTATGAGAAAGAAAAATGTACATGTTTTTATCCTTTTTCATCTTGTTTATTAAATCATACGTCATACAAAATGGCTGTACGTAATTGCTATTTTTGTTTGTGAACTAGTTTATAATGAATGAGAGTGATAAATATATGTTTTTATCCTTTTTCATCTTGTTTATTAAATGTTTAATCATACAAAATGGCGGTACGTAATTGCTATTTTTGTTTGTGAATTAGTTTATAATGAATGAGAGTGATAAATATATGTTTTTTATCCTTTTTCATCTTGTTTATTAAATGTTTTATCCTTATTCAACTTTTTAATCAACAGGTCTTATCCTACATTTTACACCATCATTAATTCATCTTAATCAACCTTTACAGCTATATACAAACTTCAAACTCCATCTTTCAATTGTCGCCGTAGCCTAGTGGTTAAAGCCTTGGCTCGGTAATGCAATGGTTGCAAGTTCGAATCTCAACCAAGTTTTTTAAATTCATAAAAAACTTTAGGACGCCATGATGAGACGCCATGTTGGAAATTCAAATCGACCGCCGAAACATCCGCCATGATGGAAATCAACTTCAACAACAACAGCCTAATGAGGTGAGAGGCCGTATTTTCCATTGACGTCTTCAAAAACAAAAACAAGTAATTAAATAGAATGCCTGCGTCAACAGCCTGTTGACAACAACAGCCTAATGAGGTGAGAGGCCTAATTAGGGAACTGCCTGATGAGGTGAGAGGTAGGTGAGAGGTAGGTGAGAGGTTGTTAGCCTAATTAGGCTAGCTGCCGTTCAGTTTTTCTTCATTATCTCAAGGTTGAGGTGTCCCCCTTCTACTTTTATGAGTTGTACCATCCTAAAAGTTGAACAAATCTACACAATTTTAGAACGTCAGCCTTTTTATTTCTTCTAGAGTAGGATGTCAAACATGACAAAATATATTATTAGAGCCGGTCAAAAATGTTACTCCTTTTTTCATATTGGGGGTTGAAATTTTACATATGTCTATTTGAATGGCTAAGAAACTTTTGTGCAAAATTTGAATCAAATCAGAGATAATCAACTGGAGACGATCTGTAAAACTGTACCACTTGACATGGTTATTTTCTGATTGGTTCCGCTATTTTTAGAAATAGTGTAGAGAAACTCCTTTATACCATATAAAATTTTATAAAGTCTAACGTTATAACTTATAACCGTAATTACTATAACGTAAAATACATTACCGCAAACACTCTAATATTTATTAGTAGATTTGTTATGAGTTCAATTGACAGCTCGTATTTACTATCATGCATACAATGGCATGTACCTTCAGTGTATACCAAAAACAAAAGCACCTTTCACCTCGCTACTACAGAAGAAACTTTGGTGCTAATGCGCCTATAAAGGGTCTTTTAACAAAAAATTAACCCCCCACTTTGGCTTGGAAGGGGAGCAAATTTTACATAAAATGCATCCTCCAAACTTGCACGTGACAGCAATCCCCTTAACAATGTTAAATAGGACAAGGTATTTTTATTCTCTACATAACCACCATATTGTTTTTTGGTTTTGATTAATTTTTAATGAAAAATGTTGTATCACGTCAATTAGCATGAAAATATTTAGAGTTTTAAAAATGTGTTGAAAGATTCAATTATTCTACGTTTATCATCAACTTAAGAGAAACATGAAACGGTACCTCTTTTTTGTTATTATTACTCCACATCTTATGAAATAATAATAATAATGGGTTTCCAAACCGAAAATTATAATACCCCTTTTTTTACTTTTTAGTCAGTACGTTATAATGAAGCAAAAAAAAGTTATGTCCAGCGGCGGCTGACCGGCCGTCCGTCCGTATGTAAACAAGATATAGAGAAAACGACCAGTCCGATTTTTATGAAACTTTGTACAAGGACATTATTTATAACTTCAAAGATCTGATTAGTTTTTGGACATAATCTATGTAGCTGTTGACCTACACAGATTTTCAATTTTTTGAAATATTTAGAAAAATATTCATTTTACACATTTTTGTTTTAAATAAAAGTTGTTTAAAGTTTAATTATTCACATTTTTTGTTTAGATTATTTTTTGATCCGACAAGGAATTACTGAGATATAACAATCACGTGACCAATTTCAATTTTACAAAAAAAGTTGAGGGAAAAAAAGTTGTTAGAAATTCTATTGTCTATAAGTTTTGTTTGAAACATTTTTTCTAAAACGCAATTATATAACTATAAAAAAATGTATGTAACTATATCTAAATAAATAAATAAACTATTGTAACAGGATTTTTTGTACATCGCACCAAAAATTTAGTGTGATTTTCGCTGAAGTTACTCGTCGGTAGATGGCGGTCTTTGGTTCGTTTTACGGTATCTGTTGGTCACTTCCGTCCTAAGTTCGCTCTGTGTTGTGTCGATCTTCGTGGTGTTCGCATGCGTTCCGTAGTGGTGACGCTTAGGTAAATTAAATCTACTGTTTTCTATGGCATCAGTAGTAATCGATCTTTTATTTTAAGGTATGACTGTTGATAGCAACATTGCCCATTGTTTCCGTCTAATATTTTAGCACATTTTATGCGTTTTCCGCATTCGATCACCGTAAGTAGTTTTGGCGCGTGCATTTAGGCGGTAGTGGGTGACATTTTCCTTGTTTTCTTTTAGACGAAATTACGGTCACAAGTTTATGGAGACGAATCATTCTCACTAGCTCCTTGACAACGAACTGACTGTGACTACTGGGACGACACTAAATTACTATCACGACGGCTTTACTACAAAATGTCTACCTAGTTTCTCTGTGTACGAGTTGGGTTATTAGAGGACGGCATCCAACACTCGAAACCGTACGAGCCGTTTCGCCAACCACACCCGCTCTGTATCTGCCTCCGTAGCTACCTACTGGAATTATCTAAGGTACTGTGTCTCACTTGTTTTCTTGCGCGTCGAAACCAGTTATAAACTTAAACGCAAAATTAACCTAGCGCTTACTGCGTCGTAAATCTAGTGCGCCCAAAAGAAAAACGGGTATTGCGACGTCAGCCCGCTACGATTCGTGTTTTCTTGTACTTGTGCAAATTGTGTAATTGTTGTAAAATAAACTTAACTAGTGACTTGTTTTAGTGCGAGTATTTTATTGTAACCCATGAATACATTAATCGTTCTATCTCGCGGTAATGTAAATATCTTCTTTGATTACAAGATAGTGGCGCCAAAAGGGTATTGACAACAATTAAATAAGACGGTTCTTTTAGTATCCATACTTATATCTACGACTCACGCCTCTCCGTACTCTAGTGAATAGCCGGGTGATACTAATTGCCGTCGGATACAATTTTACTATCGGGTTCAATAAATTTCTCTCTCTCTCTCTCCTTTAATTTACACTCGTCGAGAATTACAAATTCGGTCTAATTGTATTAATTTGTACGTTACACTATATCTAAGTAAATAAACTAAAATTACACTCTACCATCTAACGCATCTGAGGCATTACTTTTCGTCACCACACTATGCATGTCTATACTGATCTTCTGAAGCACCAAACATATCACTTACATCACAATACAATATTTAAAATGTACCATACAAATAAATAAATAAATAACCTTTTCTTTTGCAGTTTTAAGCTACTGCCAGCTATACAGGGTGTAAACCCTGCACCTTGACAGAGCCCTGCCATACCATCAACTGATCAACTTAATGACGGTAGTATCAAGGTAAGGGAATTTTATAAGACAGTGGTCCCCTAGCCTACTGAAGAGCGCGGGACTCCGGGTTCCTAAGCCCATACATGCCGAAGCGCAGGTCGTTGGGAAGATTATTATTATTATTATTATTTAAACGTCAAGAAATGGTATTTTTGGCCTCTAGCACTGTAAAACATTTAAGACAGGTGTCTATAAATAACAGGTAGCTTGATGTTTACACACAATATGGTAGCTAATTAGGTAAAATCATCAAAAACAATGGACGATTAGGGTGATTTAAGAAACAAACTTTGGGTACTATAATTAAGCCCGTGTAATAAACTACTTGTTACCTATAATTATTCTGCTTAAAATAAATCGTTATGTTTTATTTTAGCAAAAAGTAAATGCGTATAAGTAGGGAAGAGCGACATCTATTTTATACATTTTGAACCGAAACACAAATGACGTTTAACCTTTTGTTACAATGGTCATTCCACAACTATATATAAAAACATTAATGTAATTATTTTAGTTTACGGGAGTAAAATATGTATAACAGAGAAATGTGAGAAAGCATGTGACTCTCCATAGTATATTTAAGGTGTAATGACGGGTAATTTTATGGAATTAAATTAGGTAAGGCAAACAAAATAAATAACCTCAATTTTAAATTATTTATTTGTATATATCCTGACTGACTTTCTAACATCCCTAAAAGCCATTCCTGCTTAATGCTTGCGTTTCCATGTAACCATTCATTAAAAGAATATACTTGAACCATGTAGAATTTATTCATAATTATCAAAATTTACAATAAAAATAATTTTTGCATGGTATTACTTATTTTCTCTCCACTGTACAATTGTTGTAAATGTTTACGTTTATTGTACAATGTTCTAAATTTGAAAATAAACCAGGATTCAGCTGTTCTGACTGAATATTTGTATTTAGAGGATTAGTAACATTAACTTGTATTGTAGGTCTTTTAGAAGTTGATGGTACTTCGGTAATCATTTCTGAAACTTCCCTTTCTTTCCACATAAGACTCGGCCACACTGCTACTTTTCCAACCGCCGTGTCTTTTCAACGATAGCAAATCACCACCTTGATTTACTAATAAGGTGTCTACACTTCTGCGGAAACAACGGCCTGTAAATTCTTTAGGGTTTTCTAAATGTAAAAACTCTGCAATATTTGAGGGAATTGAACCTATAGTATTAATGCCTACAGGTGAGCCCCAACATTTTCCCTTTTCATAACGCAGAAATAAACGATCATTGATTTTAGTTATTTTCATTCGTAGTGCCAAATACTTTTTGACGATCTTAACCCATTCTATATTTGATATAACAAAAGAACGACTAACATTTGTTTTCGTTTTAGGAATCTGAATAAGCAAGATATCATCCTTGAATTCAATGTCACTAATAACCATTTTAAATAATTCGTCCCTTCTACAAGCTCCAGATAATCCAATTATTAAAACAACCTGAAGATAAGTATGTAACTGTAATCTTGGTGCAAATGACAAATTTTTTTGCAGAATATAGGAAAATGTAAGTACTTACTTTCATTAATAAGAAATTATTATCTTGGGCTTGGGTGATAAAGGAAGAGATATGATCTGCCTCTAAAACTTTACTTTTCTTTGGTTTATGAAGTGCGGCCTTTCTTTTCAAGAAAGATATCAGTCTCGCATATTTTCAAATGTCTAAATTATCGTAAAGAGAAATACATGATCGTAGCATCGAATAGATAGCCCATAACGATTTGGTTTTTTTTATCCACTAATTGTGTAAAATACGCAAGAAGAACATTTTCAGAGTAGACTTTTGCTTTATTTACGTTACACCAATTTTTGAAGACATTATACTGAGCTTCGTACCGTACTTTTGATTTTTCTGGTAGTAATTGTTTAGTAGCCCCATCTGCTAATTGCTTTATTTCAGGGGTGTTGAGGTAAAACTAACATCACTATCGCTTATTTTAACTATCACAAAACAGAGTCACACAATTAAAAGCCCTCAAATTATTTTAATTTAAATATGGGGATCAAAGCACACTATGTTTAAGCAAATCCAACAATCCATTATTTTTTTTTAAATTTAGACTAAAATTTGTCGGCCAAAAAGCTTTATACAAAATCTCATGTGTTAAGTTCTTCTACAACGCTTCCAATTAAGACACTCGCCCTTCGGGCTCGTGTCTTAAACAAAGTTGTCGCGCTTTAAATTTGAACTTACCGCATTCGAATGTAAATAGCTATTTTCTACACCTATTCTAGAATACTAACATTCTGGATTAATTTTCAATTACAGAATAGTTAGATTCCAAAACATCGTGCAAAATATTCTCGCATTTGTTACGGAATGAATACAAGTACGGTCATCTGTTTTACCAAAATTTCATTAACGATTCTTAATTGTAGTAATACCATGTATAAATGATACAATTTAATTTTTTAAGTATATCTCATTTTGAAAGACATATAAACGTAAAATTAACTTCCAAAAAGTTTAACCTCCAATTTGAAAGTGTAATCTGCCAGTAGGTACCTATCTACAAGAGCAATTCAAATTAATTAAAAAATACAAATTCGTAGTTTATTGTAACGATACAAATACAGAATTTGTTTTAGTTAATGTCAGATTTTTATTCGCTGATGGAAGTACCCCAATCTACATACCACGAACCTATGCTTTCCTATGTATGACGAAGAATAAACAATAGAGTATAGAAGAACAAGTGTCACAACAACACTTTTTGTCGCACGAAGACAAAGTTTACAGACCGACCGAAGGGAGGTCTGCAATTGTCGGAGTGCGACAAAAGTAGTTGTGACACGTGTTTTCATACTATTTTTCTATTTCGCAAAAATTTACTTCAAGAAATAAATGTTAATATATGATCTAGTGTTTTTTTTTGGTTTAAAGCTATGTTGGTAGAGTAGTTGATATCCTAATAAAGTTAGCAACAAATGCTGTTGAAAGTTTGCTATCTTCAAAATAATGTGTTGAGATATTTAATCGCCGTTTAATTCACTAGTTAGTTACAAAACTTTTCCGTCGACCGTACTTTGTAATTTTAATAAAATTATATACTCGAATAATTCTAGAAAAGAAATGCTATTGTGAACGCACCAAAGCCACAAATTTATAACCTAACTTCATCCTTTCTACTTTTTGTGAGAGCTTCATCTTTTATTGCCAACAGTATTTTAATATAAGCTCACCAAGTTGATGGAGAATTAAATTACTCAATTTCGATTGTTTTGTCGAAATAAAATAGTTTTCATCACAGTAAAACAAGAAGACTAAATTTTTGTGGGAACGGATTGGTGCTTAATCAATATAATGGTCCACCTACAAAGACAACACCAAAAGCGTTTGACAATGTTTGATATATCATGGATGTAACTTAAGCACATCTCGAACAAGTTGAACTTTATATAATGACTTGTCGCATCATACCGAAGAAAGATATTTATATCCTTACTGTGTGCAAGCAGTTTACCAACTTATTGAGACAATTATCCTGCACATATTCAATACTGTCAATGGCTTTGCAACACTTTTATCAGAGACATATTTGCTTAAGACTCCTTATCGATGAAGTTTGGTTTTACATTTACCGTTCTATAATTTCACAAACACGTGCATGTAGAGTTTACAAAAACATTTTATTAAAGTGGTTTCGCTACACCTCCAAAAGATCTTTTCAGGAGTCGGAATGTTTACTTTTTATAGTTTTGATTTTTCTTACAGCCTTACTTAAAGAATCTAACTTTTGAACAATGAGTAAATAATATTGAAGAACTACGTGAGAGAATAGTTTGTAAAATAGATGTCCTGAACACCCTTAACATGTTATTAAACGTTATCATGAATGTTGCATACAGTACAAAATGTCTTAAAAATCACTGTGAACAAATTCAAGATTTATTACAATTGTAGATTAATGTCGATTTGTTATTATTAAAATTTGCTTTGCTACAAATTACGACAGATTTTTTATTTATACTTTCATGTTGTAGTTGATTGAAGATAAAACGGCAATATGTATATAAGTTGCCTATACTAAAATCAATTTTGTTTACATTAATGTAAGTCATAAATGCGCGGTCGATGGAAGAATATTGTTTGTTAAGTTTTGTTTCATAAATTAACATTAAATTTTCTTTGAATATTAAAATCTACTTAATAAGAACTAACCAAACAAAACCTCACTTAATTTTCTTACTTCAAAATTAAAACTGTAAATTATTTGGTTATACACTAAAATTTATAAAATCCCTAAAACAGTACGGAAAGAGATTCTATTTCCGTATCGTGTACAATACGGAAACAAAGCTATAGAAATTGCGAAATAGAAAAAAATCTTTGTTACCATGATTATGAACAATAAAACTATAATATTTGATGTATGAACAGAGTCTTCAACTCAAGAAGTTGGTGTGTTGTTTATTAGTAAGCCGATGTTTACCTTTATTACTGATGTTGTGGTTAAAAATGAGAAATGTTTCTTAAATCATTAGAAACCTAAAATAGCCTTATTTGTTAAGACAACAAAAAAGCCATAAATTGTTCTTTCAGGGGTAGTCTCATAATTTCCTTCAACATGGTAACAACAGATGAAGATATTGGTATTGCGATGAAGCATCTATAAAATATAAGGAACCCACAATTAGAGACAATGATGATAAAGTTAATACACTACACATTTACAACCATTTCCAATACATACAAACTTTAAACTGATAGAACACAATAGGTATGGAAGAAGCTGCAGCATAGGGTAATGTTATACCCCGAGGTTAGTTAGCGAGGCTTTGGAACGAATAAGCGACTTTATCAAAACAAGTCTTCAATAATTGAAAAATCTTCAAAAGGCAATTTGTCATGAATGGAAGCTTATTGATATAAGCCCAATGACTTCACATTCATTAGCAAAAGCAACAATGTTACAGTAATTTTCTCAATTCTGTATTCGTCGGAGGACTGTTGGAAGAAAGTTTGAGTTAATTATGTTGCCACACTTTGAAGCTAGACAAGTAAAGCCCCCTTACCCCAAGTTAAACATAGGCATCTAAATGAAAAGTTATTACTTTGACTGCAGAACTTCAAAACTAAGGAGAAACTACGGAATAGAGGAGGTTTGTATGTATTTCTTCTTTCAGTTTATTAACATATTAATGCATAAATTAGATATGTATCACAGAGTTTTAGAAGAATTCCAGTTTTTTGTTACATATATGTTTATTTTAGTTATTTTATTTAAAGAAATACACCTACGTACATACATGGTTTTGTACAGATTTCAAATAAATTTATTCTTTTCTAAGGCTAATGCAGATTACAATTTGTTGGTGAAGATTTCTATCAGTGAGTTGGTTTTTTACTATTTTGTGTAAGTTCTTTCTTCGAAACTGTTATTCCAGCTCACTTTAGTGCGCTTTCAAAAATAAATAAGTTATCGACTTAATGGAAAGCTTATTCTATCGTGCGAGTAACCATCAACATAAACCAAACATCGACTTCTCACATTATGATAAATTGCGCACTGCTTCAAGTATTTGCTTAAATAAAAATAAATTATTGTAAACCCACAATGTATGGGACAATGTTTTAGACCACATCTAGGGAATTTTGGTTGGTGCAATTTTTCTGTCGTCACTTTAGGGGGCTATGTTTAATTTGAAAGCGTTACTTTTTTTATATATTCGTTCATACGTGCTGATGCAATTTAATAAAATGAATTCTGAAGAAAATTTGTCCCAAACACCTCCTCCAATGAGAAAAATTGCCCAAAATGCTATAGAAAAATGCTACCTGACAAGTCCAAATCCCAGTATGAAATAGAACCTTATTAGAACTTCACATTTTAATGTTAGCAACTCGAATACATTATATTTTACTATTTTATTCACGTACGCTTATTGCTTTTTCTAACACTGTTTTAACGTCACTACGGTGCTAGAATAGACTTATTATGAACGCAAAATAGAAAAAATTTATTTAATAAAAGTTCGAAATAATATAATAACTAAAAAACTAAACCAACTAAACACTATTAGGTGTCTTATTGTTAATAAAAATCGCAAAATAAAATGCATTGCTCTTTTCTAACCTAAATTCAATAGTCAGTACACTGATGACAACTACAAATAAGGTACCAACTTAAAATAGAGAAGAAAACTGTCATTTGTGTAAATTGTTGAACATTAATGATCCTTACTTCCTCTGTCGTAGAAAAAGAATAGTCTGCAACGCGTTTGTAATGACTATTCCTCACTCATGGAACATTCCACTCGTGCGGAATATGCCGTATTCTTGTTACAGAATATACTATTCCACCGTTACGTTAACACACAAAGTACTGCGAAACTTATAAAGTTCAAAAGTAAGGGGGGGAGGGCAACGGACCTTTGAACTCACTGTATAATGACAACAATGAGAAGAATGGTAGCTAAGTAATTTTTTTTTATGCAGTCAGTACTAAACAACGTTAAATTGGCACATTTTAAATACTAATATCCACAAATTTAATGTATTAAATTGGATAGAAACTGATTTCTCATTATCTCATATAAAGCGGTAATAGAAGTTGCTAACAGTTTCAAAACAGCTTACTGTAGGGTAATTCGCCATTATAATGTCAAGAATGTGACATGTACGTGGCACATAACAGAAAGGAAATTTAAGTAAGGACATTGATTGTTCATGTTTTAATATTTATTTATACTATATAAATAAGTAGATGGTTTAAATTAAGTATTATATAAATCACTACGCGCAATCCACTTAAGAATGCTATTTCAGAGTTCCTTCAGCTTTCGTAAAAGAATATAATTTAAAATGATTGACTACGTAACTTTTCTCTAATTAAATGAAACAAAAGTAATTTATTAAAGGAACTAAAGTTCAACTTGAAATTCGTACCCATAAAAACCACAAAAAAAATGATAAACTTAGAAGAAATCGCTTAGTAACCTTTAATTTTTAACACCGTTAATTAAATTGAAATTCTTAAATCATAAAATTCTTAAATTTTCTTACACAGACAAAATAAAAAACAAATTTTATATTAAGTTTGGTACAATATGTTTATTTTTTAAATTCGAATAAACCACAATGACTTGTTTATTTATTTGAACTTAAACAGTGATTAAATTTTATATAAATATGAAACTATTTAAACCAATTAACTACATTATACTCTAATACAATTACATAAGTTTATCTATGTTTACAATTTTACTATTTTTTTCCTTTTTAATTACTTTTTAAATGCGCCACAACACTTGATAATAACTTAAATTGTATATAACCTTTCGACTTTAAATTTTTAAAACTTTTTATTATTTTTGACTTTTAATCTTTTAATTCAGATCAGTATCTCCGTCTTACAAAAAAAAATAGAAATTTACAGTTTTCTGGTTCTGTTCCATAAAACGTTTCTAACACTATTTTTCACTAGATTATTAGATTATTAATCAAGATTGTTTTTATTTTTTAAGTCAATCTTCTTTAATATTTGCGATCACTTTAAACTTTAAATTTAATTTCATTGCACATGATCCTAAATGCATCATAAAGATCTGGATGAAAGAAAAGGTTTTAAGTCTTCGAATTTATCTTTTTTTGTGTTTTCTGGTGGTTCTGACTATTTAGGAAACTAATAAGTGTCTTTCAAATTCATTTAACACGGTTTTACAGTTTTAGTCATTATTGTATTTAATGTATTGTTCTGTAAACTTACAGTTACTATTTGGTTCTGCCGAGGGAGTATTCACTAGGTACTACAAATTTTGTACACCCATTGCAGTAACATTACATACCATTGCCCTATTTTCCGAAAGCATTGCCATAACATTACATACTATTGCCTCTTTCCGAAAGCATTGTTGACTATTGCTGTGACATTATGTTACGGGTTTATTTGCAAAAGTAGAACGTATGTCAAGAGCCTTCTTAACAATGTGTGCCGTAGGTAGCACGTTACGACAAAAGTCAAATTTGCCGCGCATGTTGCTAATTTTTCATTGGTGGAAATTTAATTCACAAAAGTTTTGGAGACGATCAGCGGACTTTTTATTCTTCTTTGTACATAAGTGTTGTAGCGTGCCTCCTGAAGTTAAAATTTTACACATAAGTTATTAAGGTATGTTTCAATAATTTCAAGTCGAATTGGTGTCTAAATTTAAATCCGGCCGCATACACCGTAAGTACTTTTTTTCCTTTCTGTTGTTTCGTGGTTGTGTTAGTTCTAACTACGACGTATGCTTTAGCACGTGCGTTGACCTCATATTCTCTTCGTGTGTTACACCTGCATAACTCCTGGGGGTGTTGGAATGGCTATTTAAGAACCTTTCCTTTATAAATTTTACGACTACCACGGTTTCGCATCCAATGAAGCTGCAACCAGCCGGTGAACTCTACGGGCTGCAGGGGTTGTTCATGTTGCATAATTACTACTTCGAGGGAACATATTTGCCATCCGTTCTTTGCTACATACCTCCCCTAAGGGAAATCCTGGGGTTACCTACTTTCTGGAGCTGTCGAATACTGTCGTTAGCAGGAACTTTCATTCTCGGAACTGCATACTGCAGAATGCAATTTAATGTGTACGAAGCTCACGTACATGTGACATTAAACGGTTTGAATCTCTAGCATTTAAGCATTTTTTATTTGGGGTAGACTCCACCACCGACGTTTGGTTTTGTTTTTAACTAGCTCTATAAGAGCTTGAGCGCTTTACATAGAATGGTTGACGCTAAAACAAAAGGCTTTTTGAGTTGGCGGGAGGTACTTATCTTTTTAATCCGAGATTAAGTTAGTTTTAGGTCACCGTGTCTAAGTGACGTGTGTACGTCGAGCCTTTTTAGTAACCAATCCTCAATTGGAACGCTAATTTTAATTTGGGGTGTAACTAAAAAGCTTATCTGAAATTCAACACATTAATTGCCAGCTTTAATCATTGTTGTTGCTAACGCACGTAATCATATGCGACAGTCTCTCTGTTTCTGTCACATTCTCCTAGAACTTTAAGTTTTATTTGTTATATTAAATTATCTATTTGTCTCTCTGATTTGTGTTCGTTTTAGCGTATTAGACCTTTAGCAAAACCTGTTGAACTCTTGTTGGTCGGTTTTATTTATTTCTATTACCCAGCATGTGGCACCTTGTTAAGCAGCAGTCTATTTCTTTACAGTTCTTCAAGGACCCCCCATTCACCGACTATGCCAGACGCTGCTGTGCTAACTACTTCAAATACTGGATCCTCCACGAATTTAGTATTCTACATCGAACCACATTTCCTTACTTTTTTCTCTCTAGGTTGTACCGCTAGAGCAGTCGCTTTCTTTTGTTATTTGTGAACTACAACCGTTACAATTATCTACGACTGTTATAAATAAATTGTCAATTGTTTAGAAATACTAAATTGAAGGACGTGAGTACGTAATTATCTATACATATCTAAACAAACATACAATAGATGAATTGTAATATGCCGAGTGGGTGTTTAATGCGTGGACGGAGGACTCCTCTCGACGTATTAGAGATATCACAACTTACTTTGGCAAGGTAATACATAGTTAATAAACCTCGTTAAAAATATTTAGGTGCATACAGAGTGATTCGCAAACAAAAGCTGTTATAAGGTTTTATCAGTTTATCAACATTTTATTGCAACTTGTAGTTACCATCCTTGTTCCATGTTGAATTTAACATAAATGAATACATAATTTAATTTAGAGATGCTATTGTTACATATTCGATCAAATCGGAAATGAAATTGAATCAATTCATCATTATCGAAAAATTACCCAACACTGGAGCCGTAGGACGACACAACATGTTCCTAGGATACATTAATTTTGTGATATCCCGCATTGTCTTATTGCACTTCCGAACGTTCCTGTGGATTTGTACACCCATTTCCCAGAGTGAATTGCCTCTCGGGTTCTGCGTTGTTGTAGTTTGATAAGTTATGTTTGGATCCGCAATTGCATTTATAATACAAGGACAAATCCCTTTATTGTTGAAGTGTTTGTAAACTGGTATGTTTATCTACTTTTTAAGCAAAGAATTTTAGTTCGTTTTACTTTCGTGAGAAAACTACTAGCTCATCGAATTTAAAAAATGTTTTTTTGGCCTTCTGAAGTGGAAAGCACATTTTCCAGTTGTTCATACTATAGTCATCTATTAGCAACACATAACAATAACTAACAAGAAATCCAAACAACAAAAATAAATAAAATCTCCAAAAACTAAACAAACACCTAAAATAACATAAAGATTTGAATTTGCACTTTTGATTTTTGCTTCAAGTTTGTGAGCAAACCCGCTGTCTAATGTTTGTCCGTCAAGAAGCCCGAATTCACTTTCAATTTAATTGCATGAATATTACTGCAATTCACATCAGCTGGTCCTCAAATTTTTATGGTACGTTTTACATTTGTTACTTCTTTTGGAGTAAGTAATTTACTACACGTGTTGGTTCCAATGGTTATTCTCCTTCTTCTTTTTTTCTTGTCGTCAGCAATACGAGGATATATTGAAAAATTCTTAGCCTACTATAGAACCAAACAAAATTTCAATGTCAAAATATTTTATTACTCAATATATTCTCCTCTTAATTGGATACATTTATTACAGCGAACCTGCAACGTCTCTAGACCTTTAAAAAAAAATGTTTCTTCTTGCTTTACAAACCAGGCCTCCACAGCTTCTATTACCTCCTTGTTGGAAGAAAATTTACGACCTTTTAAACTTTTTTTCAGTTAAGGAAAGAGGTGATAGTCGGACGGAGCCAAATCGGGTGAGTAAGGGGGGTGTTCTAGTAATTCAAACCCTAAATCAGGATTTTCTTGCATGGCAACATAAGATTTGTGTGCAGGGGCGTTGTCCTGTAAAAACAAAACACTTTTGGATAGCTTTCCGCGTCTTTTCTCTTTCATATTTTTCCGTAGAGTGGTCAGTAATGTCGAATAGTAATCTCTAGTTATTGTTCTACTCTTATCCAAAAAATCAATCATGATTACTCCATGGCAATCCCAAAAAACTGAAGTAAGAACTTTTCCAGCAGATTTTTGGGCACGAATCGAAATCGAAAATAAATATCACTGACGAATACTCGCGAACTCCGGGTACGTAATCACTCCTGCAAGAAAGATAAGGACTCCTTATCTCCCATACACTTATAAACGAAAGATAAAACAGAAGACCTGTTTTTTTTTTCTATAGCACCACTATTTATAATCTTATACCCTTCTTCACCTTTTCAACCCCCTCTTTACTGTTTCGTAAACGAGACCATCTTTGCGTTCTAGAAGATTCTCGACTCTTCTTTTTTTTTTATGTTTCTATTCCTTAAATTACAATTATCATGTCCATATTGCGCATCTTTTCACCTACTTAAATTCCTAATTGCAATCCTATAATTAATTGAATAATTACAAAAATTAAATGCACAAAGGTACTCAAATTTACTTTCTGCTGCTGGTAATGCATTTTTTTTACTTTTAGTTACTGAATACGAAAGGTGCCTATAACGAACTCAAATAAGGAGAGTTTCATAATTAAAAGATCATCATTAAACGTTTCCATCAAAATCGCAACATTCTCGGACACGATTTGAACTGTACTCCATTTTCTTTAATTTTATTAAAACCGCAAGGTTAGGCAACTTACCTTTCTATATATAATTTTATTTATGTAATTTCTAATCACAACAATATATACAGTGCTTTTCATTTAACATTGGCCATAGGATTACATGTAAATATTTCAATCTCATGTTAACACTTTTTTGGGACATCTGGTATAAACCATTTATGTTAATTATATTTAAGTAGTAAAATGTCTATTATTTGTTTATACTTTATTTTTTGTTATTCGGATTTTTTCATAATGAAAAAAAGGCCGTATCTCGATAACAACTGAAGATTCAGTGTCGATTTTTTTGGAAACAGTTGGCCAAATCGACATCTTTTAAGTATACTTTTTTGAGCTCATCACGTCAAGGAATGAAAATCTTCGAACAACAATCCAATATACCGAGGGGAAAAAAGTTATGAACATTTTAATGTACGCGAAGAAACACTTCTGCTTTGTTGGTTGCACTTTTTTCGGATCAGCAGAGAAACCGCAGTGTACACAAGCGTCCGAAGGAGGTTCAACAAAACCAGAAGATGGACAACAATGAAGAAATCAATGTACTCGGTGCCGTGCAATTTAACCCTAATATTAGTATTCGACAACTAAGTATCGACTGTGGTGTAAATAGGTGTCGAGTTTATAAAATTTTAAAAAGCATAAACCGATGCTGAGAAAAGGCAAGAATTTTGTGAAACATTAGTAGAGATACGCAATAATGATATGAATTTTGTTAAGAATATTTGCTTCACCGATGAATGTTTGTTAAATCTCAATGTAGTTTACTGTATCAGCATGATGGGTGTCCAGCACATAATGCAAATCAAATAAAACAACTTTTAAATGAAGCACTTCCTAGAACCTAGATTGGAAGAGGTGAGGAAGTTACTTGGCCATCAAGATCACCAGGCTTGTCTCCCAACGACTTCTTTTTATGGCCTTACATCTTCGAAGCTTTATACCGACAGAACCCACTACACAATTGAGTCATTAAAAAATAAAATTGTGGAAGTTTGCTTCAATATACCAGCAAATATGTAAACTTCTATTTGGGGCACTGTTTAACAGTAAATAGACAGCATTTTAACCAGTTGTTATAAGCCAAGCACTTCGCATGTTATACCGATTAGCTTTCACTTCTGTATATCCACAAATAAATCGGTCCTTTTCAGGACTACTAACACATTTACAGAAAATAATTTTAATACGATGTAATTGAAACTTAAAACGACAACCACTTTTAATAAAAAACCGTATTTGAAATTACAACATTTCTTAAAATTGTTCTTGGATGGTTTTAAAATAATAATGTTGTTATCTTGTTTGTTGACTCCTGGATTCTAGTAAAACCTGAAATAGAAAGTCAAAAGAGAAATAGCAAATTAAATAATTTAAAGCCCAAACCTTTACGCTCTCATTATTCATAACATTAAAAACCTTAATCGGGCATTTTCTAAAAATCTTCATTAATCCCATGAGTTTTAAATTGTTTATGATCAAGAAGCTAAAAATGTATAACACATCTAATTCTGGGTTATACTTTACTTCGCTGATTCCGAATAAAATCCTTAGAACCCCAACTTTTGTTTATCGGTAGAGACCTGTGGTAGAGACAAACTACTCGATCCATACTAATCGAAATATCTGTCTTATCTATAATAACAACTGTATTGACTTAAAATAAACTTTTAGCTTTAGAATACCTGCATATTCTTGCAAGATGCAAGTATTATGTCTAATAGTTTACACACAGGTCTACAATACAAGAAAACGAAAGATCATTTAACCTCAAATTCAATACAAACAGGTTTTATGTAAAAGTATTTTATTATGATTACTTCAATAGCAATATTAAAATATGAAAACAACTGAACATTGATTAGAATTTTCGTAAAATCACAATGAAGGAAGATTAGACATTCTACACTTGCTCTCTCTTTCTAACTTCAACAAAATGCCATAACGAATTGGGTATACAACACTCCGAAATTTTCATAGCAATAGTAGATCTAATCAAATCTTTTCTATAGTAAAAATCCTATGTTTTGTCTTGCCAGAGACACATAGTATGAAAGAAAAAAGTCAAAAACAATTTAAATATTTATACTATAAATAAAATAAGTGAAACAAGAAACTGATCACATAGATTTACACCAATCTACGAATGGAGTCAAAACATCACTTATGACTTCCGTCAATAAACTACTTTTACATTTTAAGTGAACAACTTTTGACTATGTCTAAACAAAGGTAATTTACAACGATTAAATTTTACATATTTTGACCTACCCGCACACTAATGAGTGGGAAATAACAAAATTGTTTTTATCTTCCACTTTGTATACATCATTCATGCATTTAGCTAAAAGGCCTTATAACTCGTCATTTCGAACACACTCTATATTTCTAATACTTTTGAACTTATTCGCATAATCTTCTTTTTCTATTTTACAGAAGTGCTTCCTAACTTTTTCAGAAGATGACATAAGATACTGTTCTTCTGAACTTAAGCAACCTATGTAGCTCGGTACCATAATATCGTTACATTGTTTACCAAATATTTGTTTACAATAAAACTTATAATAATCTTCGCCTGTTGTTAGTTCTTTCATCATCATTGCACATCCGTACATCTCAATCGCTCGCGGCGACTATTAAATAACAGCAATAACCTGTGCATAAAACTGATGTAAACATACCTCATGAGTTGCATTAATAGCTAATGGAAATCATTTATCAAAAATACGTTCAACAATATACGGCATTATATGTGGTTCTTTATGGGACGTATCAGCGCATCCTAATGAAGTAGCTAAAACAGAATTTTTAATGTGTAAATCAAAGTCAACACTATATAGTTCTTACCAGTTAACAAAACTACAATGTATACAGGGTCTACCTATCGTCAACTGTTTTCGAGTTATTGTGATTTTTTAACAAATTTTGTGATTTTGGGAGGGGTGTTTAATAGTCTATCTTTTGCTCTTCTTCAAACACAAAACCTCTATATTTTAAAAACAGCACGTAAAACCATAAGAGTTTACTAAATACATTTACAGTCTATCACAGGTTATACAGGGCGTCAAAAATTTAGTGGCAAAGCCGAAAAACTTCAAACTCAAGAAAATCATTTTTTTCAAATCTAACACTCAGTATATTTTTATATATTTAGATAACGTATTAATTTACGCATCGATATGCTATAGGTATCCGTATACTTATCTTTAGAGGTTTTGTTGTTATTAACGCTTATTGTCAAATACTGATTAAAACTGCTATTAAAAACTAAGCATAGTTTTGAAAGTATCACAACGGAGAAAACAGCTACTTTTACAAAACGAATTTAATGGTATTAACACAATAAACAAATAAAAATGACTTTAGTGAAAGAGAAAAAAACACAAAAACTAACTGAATGAAGAATGCTATAAATGTTCAATATGACCCCCATTCTGTTCAAGACACTTTATAATCCTTAGTTCAGTTTCTCTTATAGTTGCTCTGCCTATTTCGTTTCGATCTAATCGCTTAAAGGCTATTCTCACACCATTTAATAGGTCTTGCTTGTTATCACTAGGTGTACTATAAACTTAATATTTTATGCTCCCCCAAAGATAAAAATGTAGTGGCGTTAATTCTGGGGATCGAGGAGGCCAACTCAAGGCCCATTTGAACCAAACCATCGGTCTTCAAACATTTCTGTAAATTTCCGATAAACCTCTCTGGTATTGTGGGCAGGTGCACCATCCATCTGATACCAACAGTCTTGTCTTACGTTTGGAGGTAAAGTTTGAAGAAAATTTTGTAACTGGTCCTCCTAAAAAGTTCTAAGTATTTCTGTTCATTTAAATTAACATCGTAAAATTCGTAGATTACGGAATTGTTTAAAACACAACAGAACACATTAAAACTGCCTAAGAAAGCTTTCTGTATTTCAAAAACATGATCCGGTTATTCCGGAAGTTGTACAACATCGGAAATATTTTAGAACAAAAGAACGCTATGGGTTATTCTTAACCTAAAAGTTTGAAATTCATAAATAGTAAGAAACCCTGTAAACTTCTAATGAACGGGTTCCGTGGTACCCCGGTATATTAATAATAAAAACGCTGTTATTTCAAATTATAAAAGTTAAAATAAATACCGAAAATTTTACTCAGAAGTGGAAATCAAAATTTGTGCCTTTATATATTATTTATATTTTAAAATTCTTTATATTTAAAAACAACTTATTTACAGACCAATATTATAGTTTTTGATAAGGAATTACATCTAAGGTCAAAAATTATAAATTTTAATGATACGCGTTTTTTAGATGCACATTAGTAAGTTGTCGATTTGTTTCTACTTGGTTAAATAGTATAGCAATTAATACTGATTTAAAAATATTTTTTTTAATTTTGAGTGCTTGCTTCATTTTTTTTGTAAAATTCTTTGCTTAAAAATAGCTATACCTACGTGGTTTTTCAGTTTACAAATACTTCAAAAATATCACTGTCCTTTTATAGGCAAAATCCCAGTTCCAAACATAACTTACAATAAAATTTCATAAAATTCAATTCTATCAAAGAAGAAACGATCCATAACAATTTATTGGTGTAGTTTATGAATAAAATAACTAAATATTTGAAGTCCAAACTTAATAAATTATTATTGGTCACACTTCAAGTATTTAGTTATTTTATTATAAAAATACAAGATCAAAACCATTGAACCTTAAACCAGGAAAGAAGATGACTCGTAATCGTGCGCAAACTTTTGTGACCTAAGTGCCTCCTTTTTCATAGATAACTATATTTTTGTACATATTCCAGTGGCATTATTTGCCATCGTCCTATGAAAGCAAATCATTCTTACAAATAAAAAAGGGGGGGGACTCGAAATCATACGAAGTTATTTCAAGTCAATTAATTGCAAGTACAGATAAAATAATAATAATTTAAATTATAATTTTATATTTGCCTGGGAGTCTGTCTGATGGTTGCTATGCTGGCGTATGGATAATAATCCAAAAATTACTTAACATAACAAAGCTGGGTCTGAATATTATTAGTGAAGGTCGCCAGCATTGGAATTTAAATCTACGTTGGAGCCCCTTTTGTTGTCAAGGACACCACACAAGATAATACTGTTATTTGGTTCATGTGAGGCACGTCCATCAACTGTTATTAATTCGGACTCCATTTTGTCTTCCCTTCTTCGCTGGAAACTAAGTACTGTCTGATTTGGATGGGTTGATTCTTGTTATGCATGTTATTCATTATTTTTGTCGCGTTTTATGTACTCGTACTACGTCTGTGAATTTAACAACATACCGTTTGCACTGTGTTAAAGAATCTCTGTAAACTTGAAAAATCTTTTGAAGTATTGCTCAATCGTGTTGCGCTTTGAAACTATTTAGATAATCGGTCAAGGTCCGGTACCTCACGTAATTTGTGTTTAAGTAAGTTAATAACAATAATTGCCACGCGAATTGGGGAGTCGCTTTCAAGGAACGATCGGTACTACGACTGCCAAAATGTTATGGTACACTACGACAGCCACTTCTTCGGGTGCTCGTGCCTAAATTATTACTTATTTCTTAACTCGCTCTCCTGAGTTATTATTTTGTAACTGAATAGTGTATTTCTCTAAACCGTATTATATTTTGTGTGCTATGTATTTCTATGTTTGTTGTGATTGAAGTCTAGTCGCTATAATTATACATTTCTACCAACTTACGATTTGTTTCTTGTGTCTACGAATTTTTAGTGGCTCTAGAGACCTCTTATATGCAATAGTAGGTGGCTCCTTATAAGTTCTTTGTGTGGTGTAAAGCCTTGTTCTAACGATTCTAAATAAGCCCACGACCACTCCCGACTACTGGAGCTGCCGGCAAGGTTTTCTAACTCTTGTTATCTCATTGTTTAGTTTGTTTACAAATAAACCGTAACAACTTGTATGCAAACGTAGACAAAAGTGGAAGAATATTTAACTAATGAAGTGGATATAATATTTACAGTGAGTCGTACCTAGTGGTGAAAGTTAATAAGAATTTACCAGTAGTGACTTGACTCGGAATCTATTTAGTCATGCGTTTAATTTTTGTTGAATAATTCAATTTACTTTAATTGACTCGCATTTAATTAAGCAAACTCACATATCTTGTAGTTTCATGTAAATAAAATGTGAAAGTTATTAATTTTATATATTTCATAAAATACATTTCAGTTGTTCGGGCAAGTTCTTTTTACATAGCGATTCGAAATTTATCTACAAAGGATTTTAAATGTATTGGTAGTCGAAGCATGAATTTTTTCCTTTAGCGTCAAACTAATTTTGTTATAACTGTATTATTAATTACATTAAACATTTGTAATAACCAAGTAATAACTATGATCACTTCATCGGTGTCGTCTAATTTCTTTTATCTATTCTTAAAACGGCAAGAGTGAGATATACGATCAAAAAAGTATTTTACATTATCATTTCTTGATTTTCTATCTATCTATCGGTGTAATTATAATAGGTAATAACATTGTAATCAGAGTATAAATTTAATTTTGTTGTGTTCTAAACAGCTGATGCACAAACTGGGTTATGTTTATATCAACAGTAGGTAACTGACAAGAAACTTAAAAATAAAAGTGTTAAACTATGCTGGTGTTATAACACGGAGTACCAGACATAGGGAAATTAACATTGAAAAATCTCAAAGGATCTACTATTGCTTCGATTGCATTTAAAACTGAAATAATATGTGGTTTAATGTACAATCGGCAAATTAAGTAAACGGACACTTACAATATAGAATTTAGGCAACTAAACTTACAATAGGTAATGACGTTCGTTAATGAATTGGCAACAGTATTGACCGAAAGGTTTATAACAAGGCGTGTTTAACAAACCGTAAAAATAAAAAAAAAATGAAATTGTATTTATGCTTATCAGAATTGTCATATTGTCTTGCATTTGTGGATTTTAATTCAACTTATGAGATACGTAATTGTAGGTTTTCATATTAATTTTGGTTACATTATGATGATACGAAAAAACTATGCTCAATATCTGTTAATTAAGAGATCGCTATGTTGATTTTAGAACTTTTATTTCCATTTAGTTTAGAGATTTAAAAATGAATCTGTATTAATTTGTTACGGTTCAAAATCTTTAAGTTGTGCGTTGCGACAAGAATCAAATTTACCGTGCATTGAACCGAATTTTCCTATTGGTGAATCAAAATTTCGAATACTCGAAGCGACGGGTCGACATCTTGAAAAACTTTCTCTTGTTCTTGGGCGATTGGCCGTGCTGTACAAAGCTAAAAACTACATCTAAAATTGCTATGTGGCTTCAATAATTGCACAATAAATTAGTGTGGAAGTATAATCCGACCAATTTACGCCGTAAGTTGTTTTCTTTGCTATTACTTTGGTTGATTTAGCGGTTTTATTAATTGACCTCATATCCTTCTCGCAATTGACTGTCTGGATAATTTCTGGGGACGCTAGAACGAGCAATTAGAATCCCTGTTGTGACACCAAACGTGCCTACGATCGTGTTGTCGCCGACCTCGGAGTTACACGGCCGAATACCCTTCAGCGGTTAGGGGTATCGCACGCGGTGCGCCCGCTCTTCGCAAAGGCAACTGTCTACTCCTAGAGTTGGGTCTTCTATTCCTTCCCCAACGAAATTCTACGGATCTTCGGGTAGCTGTCAACTGGCTGTTCGTTACCAAGGACCTTCCTTATCAAAACTATGTACAACAATATACAGCTAAGTTATCGTTTTTAAGGAACCAATTCATATGTGCATGCGTTCGAAACTTAAGTACACGCGACATGAAGCGGTTATAACTTTAGCATTTAAGACAATTGTTATTCGGGGTAGCCTCCATACACCCACGCTAGTTGTTGTTGGCACTAACTCCTTCAGAGTATCGCGGGGTAAGCTGAAACAAAAGGCCTTTTGGATTGGCAGAAGCTGCATTCCGTATTAGAACGAGTGTACTGTTAGTTTTAAGTCACCGCGTGTACGTGACGAGTGTACGTCAAGTTTCTTAATCACAAATCTTAAATTGGTACGTTAGTTCTATTTTGGGGTTAATAAACAAAAAACTTAACTGAATTACTGCATACTTGAACGCGGACTATAATTTTGAGTTATTGCTAATGCACGAAAGTTTTATGCGATAGACTTTATCATCTCTACTAGATACTCTTAATATTTTAAATTGTATGTGCTATATTTATGTGTCTTTTGTCTCTTTTAAATTTGTGTTTGTTGTAGCATGTTAGACTCTAAGTAAAACCAAGTGAATTCCTGTTGATCGGTTTTATTTCTCTTCGTTGCCCAGCAGGTGGTGCCACGTTACTCAGCAGTTATTTCTTTTAGTTCTCCCAAGGACCTTCTCCATCTCACCAATTGTAGCCGGACACTGCTGTGTAAACGCATATAAATACAGGACCTCCCACAAATTTAGTACGCTACTTCAAGCCCAATATTGTGTGTTCCTTCTTTTCAAGGTTGCATCGCTAGAGCCGTCACTTTATTTTTATCTATTATTATTTGTGAACTGCAACCGTTACAAATTTATTTTATATCTAAGTAAATTATTTAACCACAATATACAGAGCGTTTCACCGGGAAGAGCCATTACCCGTATACGGAAAAGTATACATGGAAAAAAATTAAAAATTTGGAGAATGACTAAAAACCAATAGAACAAATTCAACTAAAATATTTTCATTCTTCTGACACTTCAGTTGTACCAAAAAACGACATCAACTTTGTTATTTTAAATGGAACACCCTATATATTATTGCATTTTTGGATTCTACGTCAATGTTTAGGGTCACTTTGTATAACATACCCTGCAGTTAGGAGTTATAGATTTCGTGATATTAATTTTTTTAGTAAAATTTTCACAGATGCAAAAGTTCCCGGAAATATCTGTAACTTTTTTCGGGACTGTAGCAATCAAATTTTATTTTATTAATTTTATTTTGAGATTTATAAATTATATGTTTTAAAGTAATAAAATTTGTTATTTGTGTGTTTCCCTTTAGTTTATCGTTTCAAATGCAAAAACGAATCGCCAGAGCGTATTTAGTATAAAATACGTATTTCAATACATACATGTCTATCTGGGAAACGCCCTGTATGCTTAACCAAATTGTAATAATATTTTCGTAAGTAAGTTACCAAAACAAATTTGTACCGCTCAAAAACAAATACTTATTTTTAAGACAAAGAACAGTATCGGTTCGCTGATGATGATAGCTTAGCTATTGAAACACGTATCCGGGTATAGCTTCTTTTGTGGTGCAGTTTTTTGGTATTTTCCTGTTTGTTAAATAGAATTTAGAGTTCCATTCCTTGATAATAATAAATGGTCAAAAAAAGACGACAAAATAATGTTTCTTAAAATATTCTTTATGTATTGTGCAAAACGACCGGTAAATTACCTCAAGAAAATTGTTAATGCCGTTAGCAAAAATTTCAAATTTCATTACTTAAATCTAGAAAAATTTATCAAATCCAAAATACTCGTAAATTAATTATATTTATATTATTTTCTGCTCTTTTCAAATAAACAAACAGTTTATCATTTTTTAAATACAGGGTGTTCATTTCCAAAATAGATATGTATGTATGAATTGAAATACGTATTTTATCCTAAATACTGCTCTGGCGATTAATTTTGCATTTAGACTTTAATCGATAAACTAAAGAGAAACACAAAAATGACAAATTTCATTATTTTACAATAAAAATTCATAAATTAGAAATAAGATTTATTTTATTTGAATTTTAAACTGATGTATTACCGAAACATTTAAGTTTGTCTCAAATTAGTTATAACCAAATTTTATGCGGAAACTAGAAAAGTGTCTATTTTAACTCAGTTTTTTCTGCTCTTTTCAAATATGTAAACAGTTTTTCAAAGTTTTGACATACAAGATGTCTTTTTTAAGTACATTTAAGAACATTAATGTTTATACGCTATTGGATACTTTACCGGAGAAGGAAAATATGTTGCAAATACAAAGAAAATTCACAGTGTGGTTCGTGAGTTATGGGCAAATGAAGAAATAAACAAAATTAATAAAACACCCTGTATCTTAGTTATAAAGGTTCGGAGACCTGCACAATATATATTTTTTAGAATCCTTTTGGTGCCCTCTATCTAATCCTAACGGATGCGCATTTACCGATGAATCACCTTCTATAAACAATTTAAATTCACTATTAGGGCTTCAAATTGTTTTCTTGATGAATCGTGGATTTATCTAGAAGAAAATCCTGGAAAATCTTGGCGAGATAAAAGCACTCAAAGTGTTAGGAAACCGGAAGGGTATGACGGAAAAAGATTTATTGTTATACATGCAGGAACAAAACAAGGTTTTATCAATAATGTTTCTTCATTAGGTATTTGCTCCTAAATCGCATTAATTGAAAAAAATTAACAGTAGCCATTTCAGATTTAAAAAAGTTAATTTCACAAAAAAAACTAAAACTGGATTTATACCCTCCCAACACTGAGTGGTTGATTCGCTTATATTTATATGTGTCTCCGGTGTTATATGATCAAAATACGGCGTCTCGTCAGAAGGTTTAACGGTGTCGCCCTTTTTTATGTGAATTTAGGTGCATTTGTCAAAGACGAAGGTCATGCCAATATCTCTGTTAAAAATTTGTACATTTCCAATTAAGGATTTGCAATGAGCCTCGTTCTCAGTGTAAAGCTTTATACCATCTACGTACAAAAGGTGTAAAATACTTAGTTTGTCTTTCAGATCAAAGCTGTATCCCTTACTATTTTTATTCAGAATGTATAAAAGAAGACTCATGGCCAAGCAGAACCATAAGAGACTTACCGTGTCTCCTTGAAATACCCCCCATTGAATATCAATAGATGATATGAATTGGTTGTTGATTTTGATTTATATTTTCCAATTTGGCATTATGTGTGTGAGTACTCTAATGATATCAGGACGGATCTTATATAGTTGGAGTGCCTCTATCAGTCAGTGTGTGTGAGGGAATCAAATCCTTTTTTCGAATTGATGATCGATGTACGCCTATACTCAAGTTTTGATGTTTTAGTTTTGCTTGCCTTATAATTGTTCCATCGATGGTGAGTTGTATGTTGCATGGAACCCTTCCTGCATCCATTCTGCTCCCAGTTTAGCACGTCGTTAACTTCGCAGTGGCTATAGATTTTCTTGTGAATCAATGAGGTTATGAGCTTATAAAAAACAGACAGGCAGATCTGTTCCATCGCCTTTCTTTGTTAGCAGGTAGGTGCCTTGTGCAAGAAAGCTAGAAAAGGTCTGCAGATTTTTCAATCATCATGCTAAGTCTTACGTTTTTTTTATTAGGAGTTGTATTGCTTTTAATTATTTATAGGACACTATTAAAAGACATCCGCTCTAACCAATATCTATTTTATTAATGCCATTATTTACCAAATGTATGTATATGTATAAAACCAAAGGTACAAAATATGAATTATATTACATCCCCCATTTTACAAAGTTAAAATAAATTAACACATAATTTCTATGAAAGTACCCATATACAATTTAATTTTAATTTTCAATTTACAAAACTTAATAATTATTTAATGAACAAGTGTATTAATAAGTGCGATTAACAATCGAGATATTTTAACGCGTAAACGAAGCTAGCGTGATAATGTTCGTTAATCGATGTTTAATTCAAGAGTTAGTTACACAACTTTTCAGTCGACAGTACTTTGTAATTTTAATAAAATTATGATATAACAATTTTAAAGAAGATGTGCTATTGTGAACGCACCTCTGGAAAGTACCGTTTGTGAACACTACAATTTTTGAATTATATAACATAACCTAATTTTATTGTTCCTACTATTTTGTAAGCTTTGCCTTTGATCATTTTTTACTTTTTCGTCTTTTGAATGGCTATTTGCCAACCGTATTTTAATTAAGGCCACTAAGTTGATAGAGAATTGAAATACTCAATGACAATTGCTGCGTCAAAATACAATAGTTTTCATCACAGCAAAACAAGGTGTATTAACTTTCTTTGTAAAAACGGATTGGTGCTTAATCAAAATAATGATGCTCATACAAAGACCACACCAGAAGTAGTTGATAAGGTCTGATAAATCATGCACAAAACCCTATTAGATCTCTAGGGTTGCCTACAAACAAGTTGAACTTTTGATAATGATTTGTCACATCATACCAAAGTAAAATATACATTTATATCCCTACTGTGTGCAAGTGGTCCACCAACTTATTGAGACAGGATTGGTTACCTTGCTGTGACCTTCCGTCGTTTAATTACGATTTATATTGTTGAAATACGTTCATTGAAGTTGGAATTTTGATTTGGCAACTTTTATTTTTAATTTAATTTTTACATGCACGTTTTAGTATAAAATTTTTACTTTTACTGGATTATTTACGTTAAGTGGGGCATCAGAAAATGTCAAACTCGTAACATCTACGGATGGCGTTAGTATCGCATTATAGTTCCTAAATTAATAAATTTTTATAAAAAAGTCTGAACATCCACCAGTATAGGTAATTTTGTAATTTCTCTAACAGAATGCGCTGTCTTCAATAAGGTGTTTTACACATTTACATGGGGCGGTGTTGCAAGTTATACACGCGCATATGCGAAATACAATTCAGCTATTATAGGGTGGCCCACGAAAAAGTTGCATTTTAAAATTGCTATAAAAAAAAACGGCTAGATATTTTTCAATTTGTTTTTTTTTATTGAAAACTTACAACATTGCGGTTTAATAGTGGAAAATCACTTCATTCATATGACCACTCCGCCTGGCTTTGCAGTAGCCCATTCTGTGAACCCAATTTTTCATGACCTTTTCGATAGTGTGGCCCTCAATGAAGGCTGCAATGGCGACTTCAATCTGTGCTTTAGTTCGTTAATCGTCTCTGGATGGTTGGCGTAGCACTTATCATGACGGTTCCCCACAAAAATAATCACAATGGGGTCAAATCGCAACTGCGAGGCGGCCAGTTGACATCGCCTCTTCGACTAATTATGCGATTTTCGAACGTACCGCGCAAAAGTTCGACTGTAGCGTTGGCTGTGTGGCACGTGGCGCCGTAAACTTAACTGCGTAAACTGCGAACCTTTGACTAAAATTTGACACATTGGCGAAATCATTCGAGCTGTCATAGCCGAAATAATCGATAGTTCAAAAAGCAACCGCTAGATGGGCCACCCTTAGTGTATTACTTATTATCAACCCCCGAATAAATCTTAAAAATGGGGAATGAACATGAGCACTCAAACTTGTCTTTTGTGTTTATCGAAATTATACAATTGTGGCAAGGCTGCACATTAACTCATCGCATCGGTATTAGTTACTACAGTGACTACATATAAGACAGTGGCGACAAACGAGTCATCATTTCTGATTGGTCGTAGTAAAATCCGCCATGTTGCATCAAAATTACAAATTTTATATACGACTTGAATGTCATTTTTTGTAAAGGTTTTGCTTATTTTATTGTTAAAATTAGTTCTCAAAATGACAGGCTGTTGTGCTTTTGGGTGTACAAATTTATCTTCGAAGGGAATGGACTATAAAAGTTAAAAGGATAAACTGGCAACCAACTGATAATTCTTATCTATGCGAGGTAAGCAATGCATAATTAAATATGTAGGTAAATAGTGCTTGTTTTCACCTGTAAAGATTTAAAATAATAATTGCTATTAATTTAATCCCAACACATTAATCACTGCACAATAATCTTACAGGTTCATTTCGAAGAAAATATGTGGGAGAAAACTAGAGAGGACGGCACCAAAAAATTGAAGTTTGATGCAGTGCTCACAGTATGTTTTCCCGGAGCCGACTGTTAAAAAGAAACCGCCAGCTTTAAGAGGAAGTTGATCGCATAAAAAATGCGTGTGGAAAATCTTCAACAATTGGTAACATTCTAGACATTACATCTGAAGTCGACGCCGATGAAGGAAAATCCTCGTCAATTTTTAAAAATAAGTTGACTAATGCTCCCATGCCAATCAAAAACAGAAGCTTACTAGATGTCAGTAACATTTCATTCAATTCAATAAGTGAGGGAACATCTACTTTGTCTTCCTCATTTGAATATGCACACAACAATGAATATCTAAACTTTCAAGATAAAATTAATAAATATGAAAAAATATATCTGGCAGCTACAAGAAAATCAATAAAATTGCAAAAAAACTTTTTTCCACTACTAGCTGTGAAGTGGACAATTATTGCGTCTCCTAGCCAACTGAGAAGTTGAATTTCTCTATTAGTGGTTATTATTTTTTCTTATTATTGACCTAGGTTAATAATGGACAAATTCAATGTTTTTGAGAATCTAAGAATAGTTGTTTAACAAAAACAGAGTGAAACATAATTTTGTATATCCAGGTGATTATCTTTAACGTATTTGCTGCTTAAAATTACCTAACACGATAAAATTATTTGAATAAAAAATACCATTAGTTTAAAATTCGCGCCCCCATCCCATAACCGCAAATACATAACCTGAATTTATTTATTTATTAAATGTGATGGTAGAATCAGTTTTTTAAGGTTTCCCAAAGGAGATTTAACCAGGCGAGTTAAGTTACATCAAGAATTTTAAGTAAATTACAAACATTTGGTTGTAGGTGTTTGGAATGGTTAACAGAATCTGGAAGGTCCGATCTGTTGCATAAAAATGTCGACTCTTAGAAACTTAACAAGTAGTAGCGAACACTTGCCATTCCTAAATGAATTACAAGTGTCAATTTCTGAAACCCAATATTCAAATGATGCAAGGTATATGGATCAAAATTTCAAATCGGAACCATTTATATAAAATTTACAGAACTAAAACGATTTAAAGAAAATGCTTTATGCTTTTTTGTAACGAGGAATCGTTTTCTATGTTAACGTT
>JALBCR010003425.1:0-74482 GCA_030710515.1 Abscondita cerata | reverse complement strand
TTCAACGGGAATACTACAGAGAAGAACATACATTATCATAACATGAATATAATAATATGCTATATAATATATATAATAACAGAATAATATAATATAAGATAATAATATCATATAAGAAGACAGGAAGGGGGATCAACAGTGTAAAGAAGGTAAGAGAAGGTACAGAAAGTGCCCAAAGAATGTGTGTAATATAATGTGGGTGTGTAACAGGTGTGTGTGTGTAAGGTAATAATGTATAACGTATAGTAATGTGTGTGGGTGTGTAACAAGAACATCAACAAAATATATATAATATAATAATAATAATAATATATGTTACACTATAATATTAATATTAAGAACATATTAAAGGTAAGAAGAAAGAATACAATAATATGAAATAAGAAGGCAGTAAGGAGAGAGAATATAGAAGCAGAAGAAGGTATAGAAAGACTTGTGTAATGTAGTGGATACTTCAGTGCTTTACTGTTTATATCTACAGACATTATTTTAATGTTTGCTGTAACAATAGCTTATTATTCATATTTTAAATAAATGATTCTTCTTTAATTCGTTTGTTTAAAAATATATACATATACCATCGCTAACATTTATGTGGTAAGATTTGAGAAAAATAAAAATAAAATTTGTAGTACCACTTGATCATCATAACTTGCGGTCGATATTTGTAAGTAGGTGCAACGTGCCGCTTTATAATGGCGTCTCTTCTAATACAGGTACTTGAAATGGAAAACCATTTTCAACGGTGGGATGTCATGTGTTAGTTCACCGCCCGCAGCGCTAACAAACATCTCTATATACTTTTGTCTTCTTTATACAATACATGTAACAAAGACCAGCAGTATATCTGTATGTCTTGTAAGTTATATGCGCTAATCTGAAAACGGACTTCTACATTTTATGTACCATAAGTAAACCGTAAAACCTTTTAAATGGGGGAAGATTATGGATTCCTGTATCACTTGTTTAATTGAGTAATCACATAAACAATTTTCAATCAAAATATAAATCATTAGATCCAAATCATCTAATTAAGTATATGGTACTATAGTAGCGACTATCAGCTTTGTGCACAAGGCAGAAGATTAAACCATCGATTCCAGTACAAGTTTATTAAATGTTTCAAAGTGGAGTAAATAAGAAGTTACAGTTTTTAATTTAATTTTACTTTTTATAATATAAAATACCTAAAGCTATAGGGTACATGTTTAAATTTTTATCAATTTAACATTTGTAAGAATTAATAACTTTAATAATTTTTTTAAGTTTTCCATTATTCAAATAACAATCGCATAGATAATGTTTAAGTCTAACTATTTTCACAACTAAGCTTGTGAGAAATCTTTCTGTAATAACAAATCAAAAACATTGTTGAACTTATGCGCTACAAATGAAAAGAACTATGCAGTATTGAAACTGAAATATTTATCAGTACCTAATCTTAACAAACAATTGCGAAAAATATAGCAATTTATAGCTTTAATTTACTTAGGAATTAATTTCATTATCAGATTCCGATTCACTTCTTGGACATGTCACTATCAATGAGTATTTACAGTAAACACTAATTCACATGTTGCATCTAAATGATGTTCTTGATCCATATATTCTTGCTCAACCTTTCTCACATGATTGCAGTATAGAACACCATTGTTCTGTTGTTACACTGGCAAACTTTGGTCGTGTCAGGATTTCGACATCACTCATTTTGAATGAATTTTTAACAAGTGCTCATACCTTTTCTATTGGGTTTAATTCAGGATGATAAGGTGGGAGACGAAGCAAATTATTCCTTTTTCTGCCAGCATTAAATCAATAGAAAAGTAGGGTTTGTAGACTTATGCGATTTTATAATTTCATACAGCTTTGGCTTTGTCATTTTCTCATCGAACAGTATGTTCTTAGTTCTTAACTAATTACACATTTCTATTTTCAGTGATGAACTTGTTGGTTCCTTTCAGCTTTGACATTATGATAAGATGCGTTGTCCATCACTAATACACTTCTTTCAGGTAAATTTGGTATTAATTGTGATTCTAACCACAGCTTATAGTTTTTGTAGTTCATGGCGTCATGATAATCCCCAGTTTTCGATCCAGACTTAAAGATGAGTAAAGCATTAGGTATAAATCCGTTTTATTCGCCAGCATGAACGATAATAAAACACTTTCCTTTAGAATTTGGCGCTTTTAATGTTTGTAATGAACCATCAGACCATTCTTTTGATGCAGTATGTGAACTGTAAATATAAGTCTCATCGGTATAAATTGAATGGACGCGATGATTTCGAGCTTAACTTAAGAATTTTACACAAGTAGTCAAATATTGAAGCTCATTAAACATTTCGATTAGTTTCTGTTATTTTCCATCTGTAACAATGTTAAAATGAAATGTTTTGCAAAAAAACATTTATTATACCTAAACCTCATGCTTTTTAGAAGAGAACGAGTGTTGATTCACATCGGTGAACGGTACCTCACATTCACGTAATTTGGCTAAAACATTTTTAACCGTTGGTCGCTTCTTTTCATGAATGTAAAAGTTGTTTACAATTCGTCTCACAATATGTTTTCGCTCTCAGGAAGTTGGCATTTTGTAGTTGTTTTCGGTCTGTGCTTACGAGGACTTGAAAATGAAGTGCTTGCGCCTTCTTGACAGAGCGAGTTTTTTTTCTTCTCTTGTAAGAACTTTCTGCAAATACCAGTTGCAGCGAGCACCCTTTGTTTAAAATGTGCAAGAGGTATCAATGGGGTTTTAGAATTAGCTTCTCTCTCATAAACTTCATAACATTAGCAATTACCTGCAAGAATTTTTTTATTAATAGGTGTTTAATTTAGAACAAATTCAATTAATTACCCTTGCTCTTGTTTGGCTGTGAAGTATTTGACCCTTTTTCTAAGTTCTTTCTTGATTCATTATCAAACAGGTAACAAGTGACAAGTTCACTATGAGGTTTAGTTAGTTCTAAAAGAACTGGTTTTGTTTTGACGAAGTTAAGAACAGAAATAACGAGATCACCTATTAATACCAAATAACGTCACTGAACGGAATGGTAAATGTGGTTATGTACTAACACCAACCATACCTTCAAACATACATGGACTCCGACCAACTCATTTTGGTCATTTGCGCATATCACGTGACGGTCTCTCTACATCTTACGATTCCTCTACGCTCTAATTGATTTGAATCAAATAAAGACAATTTCATAAAATATCATTTAGAAATATTGCTAGTAGATAACTTGTCATTGTTCCATGATTTTTAGTGTGTAATCGTGTGTGATTTTGGTAATAAATATTGTTTAGTACTTTTTAATTCTTTTTTAATTCATTCAAATTTTGAGTAGCTACATAGTTTTATTTAGCCTATCTCATCTGCTTTCAATATGCATTGTTTTTGTGTTTGCTCTAGTTTCGCCGTTATGAAAATACTGTAATGCTTACTTTGGATTTTGTTTCTCCGTTTTTACGTTTAATCATTTTCATTAGTGGCTTCGTCACCGTACAAGGTGTTTCGTTATGCAAAAAAAGGAAATTTATTAAATAAAATTCTTTAATTATTTAGTTAATTGTAGGTTGACAAAATCCATTTGGCTATTAAAATGTTGTATTTTTTTCTGCATTGTGCACGTTGTCTGAATGCTGTAAGTGAAAGGCATTTTCTTATTAATGCCAGCCATTTTAAGTTCGTATGCTTTAAAACTTATTGAAGCAAATAACTAATAGATGTCTCTTTATACGGATCATTCAAGAAGGAGTGCATCAACTTGCGAAGAAACCATTGCACACTATCAACGCAGGTGATCTTCATATGATGCACCAAAAGAACAAATAACTCAATTTGAAAGCTTAGCACTCAGCAGTTTTAAGTTATATTTGTCTTATGCGTATAGTTTAGAACTTCTATGACTATATTATGTGTAATTAGAAAGTGTTTTTTATAATTCGTATTAGTTGATACATTACCACCTTTCTCTAAATAATCTAATGAGCTTGCGGGGTCCCACAACAAATTATTTTCACAATTTTAGCGTAATTGAAAATTTGGTATAATTATCCCTTTAGTTCCCGCACTGTGATACACCGTTGAATTTGAAATAAAAATCCTTTTATTTGAGCTAAGTTTGATCCCCTACCACCATTAATTTTTATTATTGCAATGACGTCACTACTCCTGTGATGACGTCACAGGTACCCTGTATACCTCAAATGAACGGTACTGTATGTCCCAAAAAAATTACCCAATTTTCTAATAAATCTAATCGTTAGTTCAGTTCCAGAAATCTTGGGACACCTTGTAATTTATCTGGTGGCACAAATGTCAGTTTGTTTTTTTGGGTGTTATTAGGATGGTGTTTCTCGCCTCAAAGCATTTTTTTCTACTACTGCACATCTATAAAGATTGCTTACGACATTCTTCGACAATATCGGGCAGTGCTTTGAAACTACTAAATATTTTTACCGAAATACATTATTTTTTCTTTTGTGCAAATGTTTATTGGTGTACAGCTTTAAGAATTAACTAATTGATCTATGTGATTATGTAAAGTGAATCTAATTTCAATTTTTTGTTTATTTTTTCTTTGGTTTTGAATCAAGTTCTAGGTTCATTGTAATTTGTAACATCACACTATTTAATTTAAATTTTCCAACAAATTTCTCATTCTCAGTTCTTGCTTGAAATTACCGATAAATCAGAAAAAATGTTTAAATTTTCTCAAGAGGTATCAATTTTAGAATATTATTCAGAGCTTTTTGAACTCTATTTTTGAGCTTTAAAAACTGTTTAAAAGGTTCTGTTCTGCAGACTTTCTGCAAAATTAAACCTTATCAATAAACTTATAATGTGGCTATTGAGCTTTTGAAAGAAATGTAGAATAATCAAAAGCTGACTTATTTTGAGATTTTAAAACATTATTTAAAACACCAAGAATTGCTACAAATTCACAATTACTGGACTTTACAATAATTTTGTCAAACATTTACATATTATTGACAACAAGTACAATAAAGAGCTTTGGTTATCGTAAAACAAATACGGTAAACGCTAAAATCACGGGTTTTTCCTTATGCGCGTGCGTAGTACAGTATGTGCCGAAGAAGAACGCGTGATTTAAGTTTACCGTATTTGCTTTTTGTGATTCAAAACTTCCTAATGATGTTGCTTCGACATACATCGTTACAAGTAAAGTAAAACTTATCACTGGTACAGACAAATGGTATAACGATAGAAATACATTAAAACTTGATAAACAAAAGTAAATCGTCAGAAAAAGAGCTGAGATTATTAGAGAGGATATTTGTTCCAAAGTATACGACACTACCATGTATCCTACCACATTAAAAGATGACGATAATCTTTCGGAAACACTCAAAATATTTTTGGAAACGATAAAATCGACAAAATCTACTAACGAAATCGGTACGTCTAACAAACGAAACGCAATAGGACAAGCTGTAATCACAGTTGACGACTCCTAGATCTTTAATTTCTTCTCTTCTATGGAGAATTTCAGTTTATACCCATCGACACTACGGTTTAAGACAACTTATTGATCTTCCTTAACAGTTTTAGATTTAGTTCTTCATATAATGAAGTACTGCCATACAAAAACTGTGTTATCTAACAGGAAACAGTTACGAAAACATTGAAGCTGGGGAATACGTTTACGTATTCTTTTTGATAATGCAGTATCTTGTTTCGAACATTACAGCGGCTGAACTACTGTGGGCAGCAACTGGTCACCAATACAGAAGCCAAGCGTAGCAGGTTTAAATACAATAATACAGCAAGAGCTTTCCGAAACTTTATTTGTATCATTGACAGATTTAGAACAAATACGCGCTGGTAATACCTAAGCTATAATATTTGATTAAAACATTGTAGATTGAAGTTTTATTTTTAGGGGTAGAAAGACTCCATCCTAAAGTGGCTTTATAAGGAAAGTCATGACTGAACGCGTGTCTTGCAATTTTCCTCAAGTTAAAAATTTTACTGTTCATTAATCTCTCACTAAGTAATCAAACACCATCTACTTGGATTTTCTTTTGTCTCAGTAGAAACAAGAAGCAAAACACTGCATGATTACATTTGATCAACCTTTTACATAACAGCTTCTGAGATAGAACCCGCGACAGAACCTGGACTATTTAGACAACATAATAGTTTTCTATGAAAAGCATAGTTATTTTTACATATTGGTTATGACAAGACGTCTGCAATTCATAGAGAATGAAAGAAAAAATGTTTAAAGTACTGCAAAGAACAAAGCTCGTGCCTTGATAAACCGCGTGTTTAATTGCCCTAATTTTACCTGCAGAGTAAAGACATCTGCGAAGCAGAATGAAATGTGTCCGTGGTCTGTACCCCAGGTGGTGAACAATTTGACTGCATTGACAACTTAAAACTACATTTATATTATTGTTCAGTTGTCGCCCACCGGTTACTTATTCTTTTGAACTTGCTACACTTCCACCTACCTCTGCGGCCATGAATCAACATTTGTTCAGGACATACCTACAAGTAATTGAATGACTTATCCAATGCAGATTGTATGAGTATTATAAAACATATATTTGGGTTAGATTTAGGAATGCTTGGAAAACAACTTGTCGCCTACAGACTGGTCATAGCGAATGACTGAAAGATTGTTAACTCTTATCCAAACCCCTGCTCCAAATTTGTTGCTCTTCACATTTTGTGCAACTGTAAAACCGCTTGCAGACAAAAGTGCACATATAGACAATCAAACCAAGTGTGTTCTTACATGTGTTGTAACTGCAAAGGCATCGCCTGCTTCAATGTTAAGGAAATTGTAAGAGGATCACGTATTATGAGTAGCCGATATTTTGGTATCTAAAAGTCAAAATTTAAAAATTTTATCTAGTTTACAAAGATGATAAATAGAGAATAATAAATGTTCTATAAACTATTTAGGTACGTTTAGCAATTTTGTGAAATTCGTGTCAGAATGGGCCAAAATCATTAATAATTAACATACCTATTACTTCAAATAACATCCAAACCATTAAAATTACGTTGAATTAAGTAAATACCAAAACTGCTATTTTGTAACGTCATAAATTTGATGAAGCGGACACAGGAATTTTCGAGACTTTGGTATGTTGTCCAGGTAGGTCAAAGCTTTTACTCTGCCAAAATTAGCTTTACATTAATTTCTTTGAAGTTCAAATCCAACTCTCCTGGGCTATTAAACAACATAATTTGCTTGCTTTGTTTATTCTACTAAGCTCTGTTGCGGAGTACTCAACACTTCTGGTTTGTAGTAATCATTCATGACTTCCGCTGTGTACGCTTGACTTTAAGCCCCTTTTTACTCAACAAATAAACTCAAATAACTCCTAAAAATTTCAACACCTTATTTTTTAGACAAATTAAAGTTAGTACGTTATAATAAAGTCTGCCCGTATGTAAACAAGATATCAAAAACTCTTGTCCGATTCTATGAAACTTTGTACATGTACCTCATTTGTAATTCCGCAGATCTGATTTTGGGTGTATTACATGTAGCCAAAAAAACAGTTAACCTACACAGATTTTAGAATTTTTAATTTAACATTTTTAATTCAAATAAAAGTTGTTTATAATTTTATTATACACAACTCCTGTTTAAATTATTTTTTGATCCAATAAGAAATTACTGAGATGTAACAATCACGTAACAATATCTTCACCAATATCAATTTTACAAAAAAAGTTGAGGGAAAAAGAGTTGTTGAAATTGTATTGTCTATAGCTTTTGTTTGAACTATTTTTCTTAGAACGCAATTTTATTTTTATTTATTTATTTATTTAAATACAGCCGCACCACAGCAAAAGCCAATTATGGGCGGAACAGCGAAATACAAAACTAAAACGAATCGGATAATATAAACGTAAAAGTAATTAGACGTAGGTAACACAGATATAATCCAAACAAATAAAAGAAGTAACGTTAACGTTAAACGAGGTAAATAATGTAAATTGATCAACCAACTAGGAAGTCGCTACAGAATGATTTTATCTCGATATGGAGGTATAAAAAATATCAAATTTACGTAGAGCACTGCTGCTGATACAGAAAATAGGAGATGACTCAACACACGCGTACGGGGGAGTGGGTAGGTAGAAAGTGGTAGGAAAACGAGACCCAGGTCGAGGAACGGAAAAAGATAATTTTGCCAACAATTCAGGACAATCGACAAGGTAATAAATAAGTTTATATAGAAAGAGAAGAGAAAAGGTGGCGCGACGATTACTTAAATCGAAAAGGTTGAATCTAGCCAAAAATCAGATTGCGAAATCCTCAGGAGGGTAAATTCCATCAACGTGAAAAGCTAGATATTTCAAGAATTTGTGTTGAATGTTTTCTAGAGCGTGGATATGAGCCTGATACGTAGGGTTCCAGACTACCAAGGCATACTTCAGTCGAGTTCAAATGAGGGTTCTGTACAGCAAGAGAGATAGTCAGCGCTTAAAAATCTTTAGAGTTTCTTGATAATAAAACCAAGAGTTACAGTATAAAATAAAGTATTTGCAAATAGAACAAGATGTTAAACAACTCTAGCAATCGAAAATGGCTTATCAAAGGACCTAAAAGGGCAGAGACGATTTAAAAGTGACACCTGCTGGATCTTTAAATCATTAACTAAAAGTAGAGCTAGAGCAATTAGAGTAACTGTAGCTGGAAAGGAATCAAGTTAAAAGAAATTAAGGAACTTGGAACTTTGCTCTGGTATAAGAAACGATGTGACTGATTCAGAAACGTTCAGATCTAAGTGGTCGACCGACAGCTCAGGCTTCACTGACGAACCCATAATAACATGATATCAAAGCTGACGATTGTTTTTTTCGCAAGTAACGAAAGAGCACGATGATCAGACATATTACGTATACACCGTAATTGAATACCTAATGTTCATGACTCATCCGTCATAGCGCAGGTAGCTGCGTATTCATAACTTAATCGAGAGTAAGTGCATTTTATTGACGGAATCACATATTATAATAAGAGTGCATTAAAATGAGTTACAAGTAGTGGGCGCCTTGGGGTACGCCTGAAGGGACACTTGAGACACGCGACCAAAAGCCAAGCAGTTGTAAGCATTAATTGCGCGAATTTTAGTTTTGTATTTTTCTCTTTGCGATGTGGAGTTTTGCGGTAAACTATTATAAATGCTGTTTATTTAGTTATAAAAATTGATTTATTTATGTAACATTATTAATAGAGCAATGGTTTCGGAATGACGATTAGTGTTTGCTAACGAGTAATATTTGGAATAGTTAAAGAATCGACTTTGTGGTTAACAAACGATGTGACATTATATATGGTTGACCGCATTATCAAAGAGTAATTAGCACAAAGCATAGTATTACGTATTGATATCTTTCATGTATGCAACAGTAGGCAAGTATCTAGTATGACTCGGCTATAATTTATGAACGAACAGACACGCGACTTCAAGTATCAACAGGTGGTATCATGTGATACTACTATAAAATGTATTACCAAGATGTGGAGTGACACCTAGTATATATGTTTATAATTGAAAACTTAGCTGTACTTGGATTTTATTTTTATAATTATGATTCAATTTGTTTGACATTGTTAAATGAAATCTTAGACTGATTATTTTTATTGAAACGTGGAATATGTTAACAAATGACATTTTATAAAAACATGTTACTGTTCAATATGGCCTTCTTGGCTCTGATTATTTAATTCAGTCTTCATAGAAAGCATTGCATGCTGACCGAACGTGGTCTTGCGAAATTTATTCCATTTTGAACAAGAGCTGACTTCAATGCATCAACACTTTCATATTTTTAGTGGACTCTTACTCTCTGAAATGAACCATACGAAGAAGTACATGGGATTCAAGTCTGGTAAATATAGTGGTCACTTTTTCGACGAACTCATTCTGGAACGCAATTTTGTAAAAATTAATGTGTCGCTTGAGCATTGTGTAACGGTGCCGAGTCCTGTTGGAATGTCGAACGGTTCGTACCAAAGTGTTTACGTTCCCAAGGTAGCAAAACATTGTTAAGGATCTTTTTGGCGGTACACCCTTGGTTTACCTTGACTCTCTGTTCGATGAAAACTAGAGGAGTGCGTCCATCCGCAGTCACTGCAGCCCAAACTATAACAGAAGTTGGTGATTGGTTGCGCATGGCAACCTTATGTCCAAATTATCGTTGGACTTGTGCTCTAACTAAACACAATCATTTATTATTATTATTATTATTATTATTGTTATTATTATTATTATAAATAGAAAAATTGCTGGGCAAACGTATTTAGCAACTTAAAACTTTTAACAGGAAATCTGAAGCATTGGGTTTAACATGGGGAATTTGAAAGGTCCGATTTATATGTCCTCAAAGTGTTTTAGGATATTTTCACTATCAGAACACTTAACAATAATGTACCAGATGACGTTTTTGTAAAAATATACTAAATTCGACAAAACATTAAAATATTTCAAAAAATGTATCGCGTGATAAAAAATTTATTTAAATAAACAAGTAAGAGCTGCGTTGTTGATGTTCGGCGTGGCCTGTCGTCTTAACCCATTACCACTAATTTATTACCGGTTCTAACGAAAGTTCAAATCCCAGTCCGATTCCTTTTTTAAGTTGGGTTATTATTTAAAATGATCACCATTCAATTTAGATCAATAACGGATATTAGGTTTAAATTTTTTAATTGAACTGGCAGTAGATTCATAACCGGTTGCACAAATTGAATTGAAGCTTAAGCAATGTTTAAAAACTTTAGATACAAATGTTAAACCATAACAACGATAGTTTTTAAGCATTGCTTAAGTTTAATCGCGTTAATGCAACTGGTCCTTAGTAGAATATGATTAATTATTAAACATTTAGTGCCGTTTGCACCACACAGCTTAAACTTAAGCGAGACTTAAAACAATCGTTGCTGATTTTAACAATCTGTGTTTAAATCATTGCTTGAATTTACGCTGTGTTATACACTACCTAGCTTAAGCGGTATTGGTAAAAGGATACCCAATGGAATGATAACTAAGGGTCAGTTGTACAACTGGGCTAACTAACAAAATTAAAATGATTTTGGTACGTTTTAATTGTAACAATATATGAATTTTGTTGTTGACATACTAACAACAGAGACTAGTGCACATTCATCGTCGTGTTTAGATAAATACTTTAATTAAATATTCATGCATTCTAAAAAGAACCGGATTATAATGGTTTGCTTAAAGCAAATGTTCAAAAATGCTCCATTTTGTACCAAACAGTAACCCAGCCTATTATAAAACCCGACGCACATTTGATAACTGTCGGCATTGATTTGTTGACATTCTTTGCGGATTGCAATCTTCAAATCGTCTAACGAATTGGGTCGGTTTTAAATCCTGTTTTTAAGATGACCCTACAGGAGAAAATCACAAGGTGCCAGATCAGGAGATCGTGGCGGCCACTGAATTTGTCCCCGTAAACCAATAACACCATAGAAGGTAGTATTTGTTAAATATTGTCGAACTATCACCGAGTTGTGTGCTGGACAGCCATCCTGTTGAAACCAAATTTCTTGTTGCAGATCTTCCACTGTTTCTCGTAATGCTGGTACTACTCTGTTTTAAAGCAATTCTAAGTAGGACATTACGTTAAGATTGCCTTCGATAAAAAGGACCGAGAATTCTCGTCGCGGAACAATCCAGCTCACACATTCACCTTTAAAGGATAGTGGGTTTGCACCGCCTGCCGCCATATTAGGGTTTTCACGCGCCCAGATTCTGCAGTTTTGACTGTTAGTTTTATTGTGCAAAGTGAATGTGCTCTCATCAGTGAAAACAACGTTTCTCAAGAAATCCCTGTTGTTGTTGCAGGTCTCCTGCATTACTTCGGGAAACTCTACTCTGGAGTTATCATCGTCAGCTCGCAACTCCTGGCATCTTCAAAGTGTGTAGGGGTTGTATCGTTGTTTTCGAAGAATGCGTTGTACCATTGATTTCAAAACCCCTGTTTCTACCTGAACAGTACGCACTGATGTTTTATTTGTAACAGAAACTGCAGCTAGGACAACTTCGGTGTTTCTCAATTCCAACTCCCGCGGTGGTTTGGGAATACCATCACTACGTATTCTATCAGACCCAATTGTTATAAACTTATCTATAATTCTTTAAAACGTCAAATAACTCGGTACTTCTTCAAGCATTCCTAGGAAATTCTGTTGTATTTTACGGCAACTACTTCCACTAAAATGCAAACAAATAACGAATATTTGCTGCTCGAATGTTAAAATTTCCATTATTTATACAAATGTATAACAAACTAATCGCAAAACTCAAACAATTATTTAAGAAACGAACAAGGAAATTTGAAACAAAAGTACAAAATGTATTCTGATGTATCATTGTTTTCGACGCTTGTAGCAGCCGCCTTATGTTTTGTTGTATTGTTCAAATGTTTCATTAATCACGTAAACGTAATTTTAATTTTTGTATCTACCTACAAAACAATTACAAGCAAACGTTCATATGCAGTTTTACAATAATGGTATGCTACTGTCTAGTACAAAACGGACAGCATTTCGAACATTCATTTAAGGACACTATCCCAATCGGTTCTTTTCTGATCACCATAAATATTTATTTATTATAAAAGATTGATTCAAACAAGATGATGATTGAACACTAGTAATTCTTGTTATTAATGTCAACAACTAAATTCATTTATTGTTACTAAATTAAAACGTACTAAAATGGTTTTAATATCGTTAAGTAGGTAATAATAACTAATATGGGTAACGCGTGATTCAAAATTTTTCATTAAAGTAGACCATGAAAATTCACGTACGTCTATTCAAAATGCATAACACTGGATGTGTTAGACCTACCAAAGTACTATTGAACTACTGAAGTCATTTGAATTATTAATTAAAAAAATTGAAATTAAATCTGTCAGAATTGACAAATGTACAAGCTAAGCTAAGATATACCTGTTATATCTTGCTTTGTCGTTCATGGCAACGTTTGATGAAAAAATTTTTTGAATCACGCGTTATGTTTAATAATTTGAATAATATTTTAGTAAATTTGTTGCCAATTCAAGTAAAATTTAACTTTTAATAACATCTCTTTTTGATAGAAACTAAACGCTTGTTCATTTAAAATAATAATACAACTTAAAAAGAATCAGTCTGAGGGATTTGAACCTTCGTAAGAATCCGATAAATCAGTGGTAATGCGTTTAGACAACTGAGCCACGCCGAACGTGAACGACGACCACGCATCCTAACACGCGATACATTTTTTTAAAATATTTTTGATATGTTTTGTTACATTTTAAAATTATTTACAAAAACGTTTTCTGGTACACATTGCAATGTGTTCTGATACTGAAATATTCTAAAAACACTTTGGAGACTTTTCAAATTCCCCATGTTAAACCCAATGTTTCAGATTTCCTGGGACACACGGTATATGTATTCGATAGATTTGTTTTTACTATTACTTATATGTGTGTTTATCATATTCTTTTTAAAAGCATAAAGTGCAGTTGAGTTAACGGTTGTAAGTATTTAATTTGTTCAATTTTCAAATGTGCGATTCATTAAAAAGTATTATCGGAAAGATGTCTTTAAATTTTTCTTTTTGAGTTTAAAATTGTGCCCTCATAGTCGGGAGTCGGACTGTAAATTCCATAAATTCTGAATTTTGTTTATTCATATACTGTTGAATGGTGAAAATTTTCTCATCAGAAAAGACAATTTTTGGAATCTCATCAGGTTCGGCCAAGGCCTTCAATGCTCGTGTTATTTCAAGCTTAAATTTTTTTAAAGCCTCTGTAAGATTTTGAACTTTTTGTATCTTCAAGTGTAGTTCATTTTCAATATAGTTTAAATGCTGTATCGCGAAACATGCAGACGTGCCTAATTGATTGGCACTTCGACAAGAATTTTTGATTCGTTTCTTCACCTTTCGAATCATTCCTTTTAATGTTGCTGTCTTTTAGTACCGCCTCTATTGCGTTTAAGCGATGCTACCAGTTTTATTGTATCGAGTTATGGTTCGATACACAAACATTTTATTCACATTCAAATGCTGGAGCTGACGAACTATTGCTGTTTGTGAATTTCCAGCCAAGTACAGTGCAATTACACTATTACGTTTGAATTCCATTACGATTTTTATAAAGATATTAATTTAGAACAATTTTTATTTGACCACATGTAAACAATTAACTAAACTTTAATCTGTCAAAAATTGACGCGCGAAAATAATGAAAACTACACAAATGACAGCAGAGTGAAATTAGTAACGTTTAGTCTCAGCCACACTGTAGATTCTTAATTAAAGGAAAAGGTTTAACTTTTTGTTATTTTTTGGTTTCTAGCTGTTAGATAAGTTTGAAGAAACTTTGGTCTTTGTTTGATGTAATGTCTATATGACACTGAAAGGTCTCTACCATACTTTCTTAATTTGTCAAAAACAATAATAGTCTTAGTTATAAAATCTGAGATACCATGTGCAAAGAGATGAAAATGTAAGGAAATAGAATAGTAGGACAAGTATAGGGAGTTTGGGAAAGGATATTTGGTAAAGATATAGAGAAAAGGAGATGGATGTTTGAAAAGTTGGTAACAAGTGTGGTACTGTATGGAGCGGAGATTTGGGGTTGGAGGAATGGCAAGAGCTGGAGAAGATACAGGAGAAATATTGGAGGTAGGACGTTAGGACTAGAGAGAGAGAGACACCGGGGTATATAGTGGAAGAATAGCTAGAAATAGAAAAAATAAGGATACAAGCAAGAAGAATTGCAGTAAGGTATGAAGAAAAAATGGGAAGTAGGAAGGAAAATGAAATACTTTATGAAGTTTGGAAAGAGATCGAGGCACAGATGGTAAAATATGGGGAAGAAGAAAGAAGAAAATACTATGAAAAAGTGGGATACGCGAGAGAAGAGATAAAGAGATTAAGAGAGGGGGAGAAAGATGAAGAGAAAATAATTGCAATAGATAAAGATACTCAGAAGCAGGAAAGAAGAGCAAAATAAAGGAAGGAAAATATAAGGAGAAATACATAAAAATAATAACAAACAAGACACCAAGGTACATAACAGAAGGAAAAGGAACGAATGAAATGAAGATTAATTGCAAGGTTCAGAATGGGTAATAAAGAAAATAAAACAAATATTGGATAAGTGATGAGGAGAGAGTATGCAGGTTGTGTGGGGATGAATGGAAAATATAATACATATAAAAGAAGGATGCAGGGAAACAAGACATGAGGAAAAGGAATGGAAGTTACTACTAGGGAGAGATAGGGGAAGGAAAACAATGGATGAGGGAAGTGTTAGAGAGGAGGAAAGGGATGGAGGAGAGGAAAAGAAAAATACTGAAAGTTTAGAAAAGAGAGGGATGGAAGGTTGAAGAAGGAAACAGAAATTAGTTAAATTATAATTTAATGAAATATTATGTTGTTTTTTATTTATTTTTTGAGATTGTAAAGGACAAATTGAATCTTTTGTTATAGAAAAATTTTTTTAAGACAAAATAAATATTGAATTGAATTGAATGTGCAACAAAAATTATAAGTAGTTTTAACATTAACTTTATTTACGGTTTTAAACTTTAGCGGTTTCCATAATGTCGTTCTGAGATTACTAATAAGTCAAGACTTAGTAATTAAGTTACAACTTGAATGTGTAGTCAGATGTAGGTCACAATATTTCTAATTTGTAAAAGTTTGAGCTTGAATCAACAATTGCAACCGCATTAATGTAATAAATTCAATGCTTCAATAGATTGAACATTTGATTTCGTAAGTAAGAGTTATTCCAAACAAACAAAAAGTTTTAAAACTTTTCTATAAGAAGTGTAACACTTTATGCTGGTAGTAATCGATAAAATGTAAGATATAATTATGACACATTTTTGTTTAGGGTTGATAACTGAACTAAGTGTTTGCAAAACTTCTAGAATTGTTAAGTACTTAATACAAAATCAATATGTATAACTATTGCAGTTAGCTTTTAAGCACCACTTAAATAGGAATTCAACTAATTGTGTAACAACGCACAATAAGCGTTTACTTTAACCGCATCTTGTAGCAAATTGCAATAATAATAATTCTGATGGTAACTTAAGTTAATTCTTATTTAAAAATGTTACGAAAGCGGTAATGGCGATAATTGTTTTAGCTCCCCATAATGAATTAATCCAAATTGTTTATGGTTTATAAGTTGTTTATTTACTTTGGGGTTTTAGGATGATATTAGAGTGGTATAATAACATCTTAACTAAACATGCTATACCATTTTTATTTGTTATTATATCAAATGGGTTATTAGTACAAGTGGTTTTCTACTTACTGTATTTATTTGCTCTAAGGAATTTGGTTTACATTTGATTTATTGTTGTGCACTAATAAAATTGTATCTGGGGAAGGCTTCTAATACATAATGAATCCGCTTAGGGATTATTTAGTTAGTTTGTTTAATTTATTTAGAAATTTAGATTAAGTTAAGTAGGTATGGGACTATTTAGAGAAGCTATAGTTGATTATGTTGGAGTACTATGTATAAAGGACGTCATTTAGTGTTGAGAGAATATTTTTGGTGACAAGTCCTTAATTTATAGCCGTTAGTTAATAGTATAATAAAAACAAGTGTCACAACCAAACTTTTGCCCTCGAAGACAACGTGTAATTTTTCGTCTCAATATGCTTAGGTGTAGAGGTAAATATTTAGTCATAAACTGACCATACGTCTCTCAATTCTAATATTATGGTATGTTAAATAGGAATACTTAAATTAAATATTAAATATAAACAAAAATAAACCCGCTATAAAAATATATTTTTGATGAATAAAACAATTTTAGGCTGAATTGGAACTCGAATCCTAATAATGTCGTTAGCCATAGACCACACGTCCGTTAAGTTCTAATCAAGGGACGAAAAAAATTATTAAAGGAATATGTTTAAATTATTTTAAATATAAACATAAATTAAAAACTAAAGGTAGATTAAAATACATTAAATAGGTATAAATACGTGATACTGATATGAAATACATTTAAACATTAATAAATACGTTTAAATATCAATAAATGCTTTAAATGAGATTTGAATATTTCGAAATATTAAATGCGTCATAAATACATTTTTATTTACACATTGCTGACATACCCTATTTTTTTACTCTGACTGAAAGAAGGTCAAAGCACTATTTACTTGTTTAGCTTTATGCAGTGTTCTAGTGTTAAATAAAAATTTCTCAAAATATTTTGTATTTGTGTCGTGCACTATTGAGTAAAGTAAGTTTTTCAATTTAAATCAGGTATATATTCCCAAGCATCACAAAAAATATATTAGTAAATAATGTTAATCAAACATTTAAAATGTAACACTTATTACGGTTTGTTGTTATCAAAATAATAATTTAAATGGCAGTGACGAAAACCTACCTGTTGTTACGGTTTCAAATTCATTGAGTTGCGCATTGCGACGAAAATCAAATTCTACCGCGCAACGATTTTTCCACAAGATTCGTATTTTCAAATTAACGAACCATTTCGCGAACATATCTTGGGACTTTTCGTCTTTTATCGATTACGGCAATACCATTGAAGCGCGAATACTAGAAAATTTCAACGTGTCCAACACGTTAAATGATGAATGAAAAGAATGGTAAACGACTGATTACGCCGTGCGGCTTTCGAGCTTTTTAGTTTAGGTTGTGTTAATGCATAATTACGATTACGCTTTAGAACGTCTGACTCACTTTCATCGCTATTGTCGCGAGCGCATCCCGGAAGCGCCAAAACGATGAAATAGAAACTTTGTATACAACAAAACGTGCCTGATAACACGCTGTCGCTGACGTTGGAACTGCACGGCTAATTATACTCCAGCGATTGTAGGTGGCGCACGCGGCGCTTTTTGCTATTACAAAGCAACGATCTGCTATCAAAGCCGCGTTGTCTCCTCCTCCTTAGAGCAATCCTACTAATCTTGATTAGCTGTCAACTCTGTTGTTAAGCAAGGACCTTCTTATCAGAACTACATGCATCAGTACACCTAAGTTATTGTTTTAAGAAACCTTTTCATTTGAATGCGTTCGAAACTACAAAAAGTACACGTGACAGCAAGCGGTTGTATCCCTAGCAACTAAGCGAATTGTTATTTGGGGTAGTCTCCACCAACCGACGCTCGGTGTTGTTGGCACTAACTCCCCAAAGTTGGGGCGTTGTTATTAATGTGGGGTAGCTAAAACAAAAGGCCTTTGATTGGCGGGAGCTACATTCAGTGCATTAGAACAAGGTAATACTAGTTTTTAAGTCACCGTGTGTAAGTGGCGTGTGTACGTCGAGTTTCCCTACTCGGCAATTGTTACTTTTAATTTGTGGTTAATAAACGAAAACTTAACTAAATTGTGACATATATTTGAACGCGAACTATAATTAATTGGTTATTGCTAATGCACGCAAGTTTCTGAGACGAATCTCATTTCTCTCAGATTTTTTGAATATTTTAAGTTGTATTTGCTTTATTTATATGTCTTTTGTCTCTCTTCGATTGTGTTCGTTGTGCGTAGCAGACCTTAAGTAAAACCTATTAAATTTTTGCTGGTCGGTTTCATTTCTCTTGTTACCCAGTAGGTAGCGCCTCTCTCGTTACGCAGTTGTTATTTCCCCCATGTCCCTGACTCAGCCGGACACGGCTGTGTAAACGCTTATAAATACGGGATCTTCCACGCATTTAGTGCTACTTCGAGTCCAATATTATTGTGTTCTTCTTTTTCTAGGTTGCATCGCTAGAGCCGTCACTTTATTTTATTTTTTATTATTTGTTAACTGTAAATCACACCGTAGCCTAGTCGGTGAGGAATGGTGGGTATTTAGTGTAAGTAAATCTAAGATTTTACACTGCAAACCAAGTAGGTTCTGAAGACATAAACAAACCGTTAAATTGTAGAGATATAATTTTATAACCCACTCGACTATTTATAAGGACCAAACATAGTGTTGCAATATTATTTTGTTGATTGACGAATTCCTCCTTCAGAGTGTAGACGGTACTTTAGCGCGTCGTGGTGGAATGCGACCAAAACCAAATTCGTGATTATGATAACGAAATGTATTCTGGGGTTTTCGAAATTTGACAGCATTGTTGCAAACTGTTTTTCGTCGGCGTGGCTCTACTAAAATGTAAGAATCCGTTATTATCAATTTTAGATGCGTTAGAAAATTACTTACCTGACAGAAGGAAATTCTCAAATTGACGTTGTGATTTAACTCGCGCTCGTGAATTATTACTATTTGATAACGATGTTTGCTATTCATGTTAAATGATATTATCTATGGTTGTGTCAATGTGTTTCTCTCTGTGTGTTAATTGAATTATAGTCGCTAAAATAATATTCATATTTCTATGCACGTACGGTTTGTTTCTGTTCTACGAGTTTCTAGTAGCTCTAGATATTTCTTTATATGAAATCTTAGGTGGCGCTTTATAATTTTTTTGAGCAGTGTAGAGACCTCCTTATAAACGATTTTCAATCAACCTACGACCACTTCCGACTAAGAAAGCTGCCGGTAGGTTATCCAAGCACTGCTTTATATTTATTTCTTAGTTTGTTTACAAGTAAACCTTTTTAATTTTTATAAATTTTCCTGTCTGCTATTCGCCGATTGTTTTCTTAAAGATAGTATGTACCCTGTTTGTTAAGTAGCTCACCATGTGAATCTCTATGAAATATACTTATTCTGACAATAGTTAACTTCAGTTTACTAGACGTTTTGAAACGCTTTAACAAAATAAATTTTCTATTTTTTTATTCAGACCAAAGTCTGTTTTTCTACACACTTATTTGTTTATGGTGCTTTGACTGATGTGGATGCACAGCTTTACCTTTATTTCTTCTAGGGTTTTCCAAGTTTCTTTTTTTCTTTAGTTTAGGTGTCTAGTTAATTTTAATTAATCTATTGCCTTCTCGACTCTTTCTAAATGCTTATTACATACTTTTCTTTTGTTTTTACAAATTTCTGCTGTTCGTTATGATATCCTCATTTCTTAGTTTGTTTTCATTGTTTTTCCTACTATAGTTTAAAGGGCATTCATCTCTGTTATTTGTAGTAATTGTTGCCTTTTATTGTCCGCACAAATTTCTACTGTGCATGTCATCACTAGTCTAACCATTGTTTGTATATTTTGTTTTGGTTTTAGTTGTCATGTTCATTTTACCAACGTCTTTAAAGAAGATTTGGTTCCATAATTACTTGCTAGAGTTAATCTAATAAATGAAATTTTGAGATTTGGGTAAACTATGTTGCGAGCTTAGCGTGTTGTAACATTTAAAATGCAGCCAAAAATATTTGTTTCTAAAACAAAACTATAGAAAATGAGTTGATAAAATGATCAAATAAATAATTAAATATGCAGTTCCAAGGACCTACAGGAAATGAAATTTAGACCATTATATATATATATATAAAAATAACATTTATTGAGTTTAGAAATGTACAAAGTAGACAATAATGAACTGGTTAAAAACAATTGTTAAAGAAGAAAAAGCTTAGAAGTTCCAGAAAACGTGGACGTGGAAAATGTGATTGACGGTAAACTTGTTAACGCATTTATCAAAATTATCTTTTCTACAGAGAGTGTAATGAAACAGAAGACAACTTGTGGTTTGCCGGTCTGGGTAGTTCTAGCTAGAGACAACATGAAGAAAATTTCAACAATTTATTAGCGGTTTATATACAATAAAATAATAAAAAGCGGAAAACTAATTAATGATAAAATAAAAGAAAATGGATTTTAATCTCGGTTTCCGATCGCTAGAATGCGGCCTTGCGGTTGAACTCGGCGCAGGCGGACGACTTGAATGCAGCTCTGGTGGTTGGTAACTCTGCAACACCAAATAAAACCGAAACGTAAAGAAATTAATTATTGTAAATGATTATTAACATCAATTAGGTTATAATTATTGAGGTCACAGCAACTAGTGGTCTCACATTTGCCAGGTTTGTCAGGTCCCCATGGCCTCAAGACACTGAAATAACAATGAAACGGCAACAAAATAGAATTCAGTTCAAAACGGCAAAATAAAAATTAAATTCGAAATAATTATAAATTCGAAAACGGCAAATAACATACAATACAGCGGCGGGAGAAAAGGTCTTTAGGACGATAGATAAGCAGTGGTTCTCGAGTACGGAGGAAATGGTTCTTTCAAAGACGACGGATAATCAGGTGTCCGTTATTTCCTTTGGGACCATTATTTACTGAGGCGACCTTTTCGGTTCGTGAAAGTGGGGCCATTGACGTCACTATCTTCTTGTATCGGCAGGTGAGATTGTTCTTAGCCTGGGGATCACGTTTTTTAAAGCGTATTTTTCTATAGAAAATTTTAAAGTTTGCTTCATAAAACTTATCACTAGAAATTTTTAATTGATATTTGACTGTATTCTTACAAACTTAACAGCAGAAAATCATAAATTTTTGCTAAGAAAGACAACAAATATAAGTTTAAAAATCTTAACGACAGAAGTTGCAGTAGCTCATGTGCAGATAATATATTTTGCTTAAGTACTTGATATGAAGAACCAAATCTGCCCAAAGTATTAAGCACTATTGTTCTACTTCCACCGATGTGGGAAACCAACTTACACTAAAAGCACAAGTTCTAGAATTTACTTAAAATATAGAAAAAGGAAACTTAACAAAGAAGTGGTTGTTATGTGGCAGTTCCTCAAACAGTTCTTCCGGCAGTTCTGAAGAAGACCGTGCATTTTTATGAGAATTTTTATGTTTTGTAACAATGCACGTTAATTTTATGAATAAATATTTAATTTGTTGTATATTAAATGTGTTCTTCATAAAAAATATATTGCGTTGAAAACTTATTTTTGAAAAATAAAATTCAATTTTAAATCAAAAATGATCAAGTACAAATTTATAGTAAATGTTTCGATTTAAATCTAACATAAAATTCAAATTATCATAGCATAAAGACTTCTAGATGGATCTGTACGTATTGTATTGGCTTTTAACACTCACAAGTCGTTACAGTTAACTGTTGGCATTTTTCATAGTTTATACTATTCACACGTGTCGATGTTATACACAAGATGTCGTAAGACACACATTTTATTTATGTTTAAAAATAATGTTTGTAATTAAGTTATTATTATGGAATTTATACATGCAAAATTAATAAGCATAAGATAAACTAATAACTTAATAATGTGTTGTCACCACGATGTCTTTGTGCACTCACAACACGTTCAGCATACTTCTAATAAGGCATCGATTTCTTCTTGAGGTAACTGATTCATGCTATCTGTAATTGATGCAAAGCCGCTAGAGTTTGTGTAGGTGAGGTAAATTGAGTAATCTTCTTCCCATAATATCCTGTGTCAGCTCGATAGGCGAAGATCGGGAGATCTTGGTACAAGGCAACAAAGCAATTTGATTGGCCTCAAAATGAGCCAAAGAAACCCTAACAACATGAGGTTATGTTGTCTTGTTGGAATGTGCTGTTGGGATAACTGAACATATACACATGGGAGCCTACGACCTCCTGATGGGCGCGCAGCGGTCATATTACCTCTAATAAAGACCAAAGTGGTGATCTATTTCTACAGCAATAGCTCCCCATACCATAACTCCAACTGCGTAGGGCACATGTCTCTTCACAGAAAATTGGGGATCTTTGTCTTCACCGCGCCGTTTTCTCACCCTTTGCACGACCGTCATGCATACCCAAACAGAATCTGAATTCATCACTAAAGACAATTGAATTCCATTCTGGTCCTAATTTGCCCGTTCTTTACACCACGCTAGACGATAATGCCGATGTTTCTGGAGTCAGTGGTAGCACAAAAAGGGGACGGTATGAAAGAGTCCAGCGTTTGATCCTATAAACGGTTTGCATCCCAATCGGTCTTCCATGTTCTTCAAACCACTGGTCCAACAATCGCCCGTGTAGAAAGAAGCGGTCCCGTAAAAGCCAATAGTCTAAGATGGCGATCTTCTCGTTCTGTAGTTCTTCGACGACGTCCTTGTACCTCTGCTTTTCGTGTACGGCCCTCTTGGTTCCATGCCCGAACACAACTGCCACAGTGTTTCTGGAACATTTTATTTTTTAAAATGTTGTTTGCATTTATTAAACTTACTTACTTTTGAGATTTATGGAATTCCATAAAATAGTTTAAATTTCTATAATTAAAATTTCGGTAAAAGTCTAGACAGTGAGTTCATGCACAATAAAAGTCTAAATTTAAAAAATAAATTTAATTTCATGTTAAGTGAATATGTGATGTTCATTTTATTAATCATCTGCAAAGCAACATACTCAAAATTCTTGCAAAATCTTATTCTTGTTAATAATTATTTTACAACTGAAAATCACCTTTTTCAGAATCAATTTTTTCACTAATAAAATCGTCTTTATTTTCAACGTAATCAACATTAATAAATGTTAATCCATATGAATTTATACAATAATAAAAAACCATCACTTATCCATTGAATAGATATATAGAGATTATTTAATTGGTCCATCAATATTGATCTAGCTTGATGTTTATTACAAACGATACACGATTTTGTTAAACAAAATTTTGTTTATTTCGCTAAAGTTTGTGTTTTATCGCACTTTTCCGTCCTTTAAGTTTATTTCCATAAAAATTTTAAAACAGATTTAATGATTTATCAAGTTTGAACAGAAAGTAGATTACGAATGAATTTTAATACCAAATAAACGCTCATCATTTTTTCATGATTGTCGAATCGCTGGGGCTAAAAACAACCGTTCTAAAATAAACAACGATTTATTGGGGTTGGAACTGAAAAAATAAACGTTGCACTACACGCACATCTTTCTTTGTCTTACAATTAAAGACATAATTGTTTATAAATACGTATCGAGATCGTTTCATTTTTTGTAATGTGACAACAAAAACAATTAATTTAAAATTTAATGTGAAGGTAAAAACCATGCAATTTAAAACATATTAAAATGAAGTTTATTGAATTACATTTTAATTGATCAAGCAGAAATCTAAAAGCAATTTTACGTTTCGTTCAAATATGTTTAAGAAAAATAAAGTTTTAAAACAGAATTGTTTGGCATGTTTTTTTAAATTAATTTTCTAAAGCCGGTATTTGATGTGTTTACATTTTAAATTTTAGTCACGTATTGTATGAGCAACCCGAATCTTATACATACTTTGACGTAAAGAAACATAAATCTTAATTTCAGATTCACCTTTAAAAAAATGTAACGCGCGCTGCGTTATAATAATATAAGTAAATTTTAATAATTCAACTTATCTTTCTAAACTTATACTTAATATTTTAATTAAAATCTCAAACATCTTGTTAAAGTTAATGAAAATTTGAAACTCCAAAAGTAAGCATACCCTTAATAACGCGTGACAATAAAAAAATTAAAAGTTTGTTTGATTTTAGCAGTTTTAGTATTAATAAAAAATAATAGAACTTAAATAAATTCAAATTGTTTTTAATAGAAATGTAATATCAGTTTATTTTGTACTTTTTAACCCCCACGTGTGGATAAAGATCAACAAATATATAACTTTATACACAATCACCTTTTAAATGATTTGCTTTACCCATACTTAGCGTATTAACCAACACTTTACCCATTAATGGAAAAAGTTTATTTATTTGACTAGTGGAATAAACTACTACATAAAAATGAAAGATTAATACAAGTCATTTAAAAATTTAATTACTAGTTACTTATTGACATTGTTACAATAATAATAAGACAATGGTAATTTAATCTCTGTTTAATTGTAGTTCATAAATAATAAAAATATATATAATAACACGAATAGTAACGTTTATCAAAACGGGTAATTTCAAACTTATGTGTTCTCTTTTCTACACTTAACACATATACGAAAATGTGATTGCCTGCATCCACCAGTACAGTTAATATAATGTGTCCAACATGGACAATTTAACAAACATGAATTGGTTAGTTTTAAGGAAGGAAACAGCAATTATCCAACGTAGTTAAAATTATTATTAAGGATACTATGATATTATCTTTCAGCTTAAACACTAACATAATGGCGTAAATAGCAAAATCTCACTATAGTATAGACACTTGTGCGATGGGGACAAAACTCTATTAATTTTAGTGCTATGATTTTTTCTAGGATTTTGTATTAACTTGATGTTGCCGGATCGAAAATTTCTCCTTTAGGCGGTCAAAAAGGCGCATTACTCATTTACTTTGGGTTATTATTATATTGTAACTGAATATATTTCAAAACCGTATTATATTTTGTGTCTATGTATTTCATCGCGTTGTAAATAAAGTATAGGTGGCGCCTTATAAATCCTTCGTGCAGTGTTCTAAAATTTCGTCAGCCCACTGCAATACTCCCCGACTAATAAAACTGTCGGAAAAGTTTTCTAACACTGCTATTACATTGTTTAGTTTGTTTACAAATAAAAGTAACAACTTCAAAGGAATCGGTTGGATTTATAATTCCTTTTACTCGGAATAATCTAACGAAACAAGCTGAAAATTCCTGCCAAGAAAGAGAACACAAACAAGAAGTATCACTTAAAAATCTTAAACAAAGTTGTCTTGGATATAAAACTCAAAGGTGACGTTAATAGACGTTCCGCAACTGATGATTGTTTGTGGCCGTTTACGATAAGGAATGCCCATTTGTGACATCAGTTTGTGCCCTCAAAAAGCATGCAAATCTGATTAGACGGTTTTGCAAATTATGCTCAAATTAAGCTTGTTATTCTAGGGTTCAATCGTATGATCGACATTAAGCACCCAACATTAGGAAAAAACAGTAATTATAGGTGATTTCTAGAGCGACATACACAACTATAGCAAAAAGGAAAAAGAACCACTTTTGGGAATTACTTTGGCGATCACTTTAGAATAAAAACTCAACCTTGCATTTGCTCTATCTAATTTGACAAATTTACACAACCGACGTCAGGGACACAGTTAATGTATTAGCATGGCAAATTACAAAAGTGGCAAATTAGATGTAACAATTTATCAAAACAAGATTAACATTTATATGTAGAGTAACATACGATTGCCTTTTGTTAATTTTACATTTCTGTCATTCTTTAGATTTTCCTTGACCGTTTTCATCGGTTTCAAAAAACAAAGCAACTTTAAAAGGTACCATTGCTAATGTATTAATTCTATTATCTAGATATCGCGGTAAAGAATCTGCGGTGTGGGTAGCCTCTTTGAGACATAGAAAATGTATCTTACACAGAATCACACTATCCTTTTGGATAATGATGAACTTGAGTAAAATTTTTTGTTTTAGTATTACGTATTGACACTAACAGATATGCAATCTATTACCTTGTACTCATTATCAATTTTTAATATTGTTAATTGCAACATCTGCATCCACCTAAACTAATTCAAATTGTATGCCTAATAATTGTACACGCCTGTACTTATTATTTTTAAGTAGGGAGTTTTAATTCCCTACTACCTACACTTTTAGTATATAAGGGTAGTAAGTAAGAATTTGGAAAGAGGTACGAGTCTGTCAATAGTCGGCACAGTAGAAATAAAGAAAACGGTCGGTACTGCACCACCGTAATATACGTAACTTAAAAAATAACAAATGAAATAAAATTAATGTATTAATTAATAGGACCAGCAATAAACATAACAGGCTACCATACCCAAAAGTTATAATAAAAGTAAACATACATAAATTTATCGTTCGAGCCGTATACAAATAAAGTGACGGTTTTAATTGTAAATGGAAGATATTTCAAGAACAACGTCAATCAAAGTGCTCATCTGTCAATCACAGTGCCACATACCAAGAAAACAACTGCAACGTGAAATACAGGAATAAAAGGTTAGTTCACCAATATCATGCATAATTGATAAAGTAATAATAATTAAAAAGTGATTAATAGTAAATAAGTAAATAATTTTATAACAAAAAAGAAACGATGACTGATAATTTAGAAGAAATATTCTATTAATTTCCAAACGAGGTGTTATTAAAGGCCATGTTTATAAATAATTATGTCGTGGATAAAGATAAATTTTAAGTAGCAACAAGAAAAAACTTGCAGAACCATATATGAATTTGAATCTATTCATAATGAACTTGTACAATTAGATGTTTGAAATGCAACCAATCATAGCGACGAAATTGTAGATTTTGAAAAACGCTATTGCGAAATACTTGAAAATTTGATAATCTAATGATAACTTCTAATAATACTTTCAAATAATCTGCCAAGCACTTCACAACAAAGTAACCAACAACAATACTAGCACAAAAGGCTCAATTTTACCAAACTAGATCTACCAAAATTTTCGGGTGAATATACTCAATATACTACACTTTATAACACTTTTCAATCAATGGTAGACAAAACATTCATTTAAATAATGAACAAAATTGCAATATTTGATTTCTTGTCTAAAAGGAGACGCTCTTGAAATTAGTGCAGTCATTGTTATTACCAGTGCTAATTACATCACATTTTTGTCATTGTTTTAAACGATCAAAATACTAGATTAATAGTTAATGATCATATTGTAAATTACTAAGTTTTCAGGTAATGACAAAATCATGCGCTACAGATTTAAGAATTTTACCAAACGAATTATTAGGTAACTTAGAATCGTAAAAATCTAGGTTACAAGTAGACTCATGGGACGCTTTATTAATTCAATAATTTCAAATAAATTTGATTCTGCTACTAAAAGAATGCGAAAATTTACTTTAACAGTGAACTGCCCACAAAGGGATGAACTTATTATATTTGAAAACGGTGTTCAGTTTTAGAATCTTTACAAATCAGCCAAAACCAAAATTTCGCCAACTAACAATAACAGTAATAGTCATCCCAGGCAGGTTTTTAGTTTCTTCTTCGCCTTCAATTATTTTCGCTGAACGGTAATCACATTATATTGAACCAGCCAAAATTTTTAGCGCTTAACGTTAATGAACGTATAAAACGCAGTACTTCCTTAAATTTACGTAACAAATGTTTGCGTAACAATCATAAACTTCTAGAATGTTTTGCCAAATTTAATTGTAATTCATGTGAAAAGGGTTATCATACCTTACTTCTTTTAAACAATAATGTTAATAAATCTGTAAATCTTTCGTTAAAAAGAAGAAACACAATTCGATAAATCCCAAAATGCTAACGTTATTGAAAATAATACCGTACATGACGAACTATCGTCGCTAAGTACATCTTACAATCATTTTCTCTTGCCAAATAACATAAAAAGTCGTTTTTTAAAATTCTATAAATTATTCTTGATCTTGAGGGTCACAACTTCATCATTACCTCCGAATTCTTTCTAATAAGTTAAATATACCAATAAAGGAAAGCAATATATCTGGTTATCAGTATTGCGGAAAATGCAGTAACACTTATAAAATCGTTAATTTAAAAATACAGTCAAGGGTAATAATTTTCAAACAGAAATTGAATGTCAGTGTGCTAGACAGTGACATAAAGTAATTTGCCAACATTTTCCTTTACCAAATTATTAGATATCCCTGCAAATATTGTATTAGTCAGACGAAAAATTCTTCGAATCAAATAAAGTAAAGTCTGTATACTATTGGCGGAGTAATAAATCATAATTGCTTGAAATAATTCTTTATTTTCTTGTGAAAGCGGTACTTCTACGGTTAAGTAAACCAACAAATTCGACCAAAATACGATCATTGTGCCGCTCTTGCAGCATATCGACCACATCTAGGGTCTGAGAACAATAGTTTGTTCCAGTAAACACGTTGCCATCAGCCCAGGTGTGTACTGACAGAAACGAGAATCATAAGCGTAGCTGTGAGTGTTATACCAAGATACAAAAATAATGGTATATAATACGGTAAGAAGTGTAAATTTGTAATGTGATCTACTATACAAATAAAAATAATTAACATATAAAGGTAGATTTTAATATTATAATTATATTTACCTACTAAAAAATATGATTTTCCAAACGTATCAGGTCCCTACGCCACTGCAATACGTGATCTGGATAATTCTTGACAGGTTTATTACTCCGCGCCAATAGTATACTGAGTATAGATTGTTTAATAGACTCAGCTTTTATTGTAGATTTCTCTACTAAATAACCAAATTAAATTAAATAACAGTAATGCTATTCTAACAAATACTCAGTTTAGTTGGGTACTAACAGGCAATTTGTCTCACAATAAAAATTCCAATCAAACGTACGTTAAAAATTTTGCTTATATGACTAATCAAACTTTTAAATAGACAATATTAAATTGTGGGAACAGGAGTGACATATTTACTCCACCTAATAAATGCAACGATGAAGAATGAATATGTAAAAAGTATTTCTATGAAACTGTATGAAAGAACACAAGAAGGTCGTTTGTTGTACGTTTACCTTTAAAAACAAAAACGCCAATTTAAGTTCCTAGAACAATTCTTGCATTAATGAGGCTACATGATGATCAGAAACAATTTCCAAAATGAACTCGCAGTTAAAATTAGATGAGATTAAAATTATTGAAGAATATTGATATCTCGGGCATATGGAAGAAGTCCCAAAATTGAACTAAACAAATAAAATTATTATTTACCTGCATCATGAGGTTTAAAGAATCTAGTTACACCTCACAAAAACACGTATTGTATTCGATAAAAGTTGAAAAACAACAAATGGTTTAAGTCTTAACGACAATTTAATGACAAGGTTTAATCTGCAACATACACTGTATGATATATTAATTAGATTTTTGATCATTTAAATACGTAATTTGCAATCTGATATCACAATGTTTAGACAGGTGTGTTCATTAAAGAAGATATTAATTTTTGCCAAATTCTTTGGCGTTTTACCCAAACGAATCGGTCAAACATTACTGCTTATTAGAATTTCTTTAGTCTTACCTGCTCAGCTTATCTATCCATAAAATGTATGCAAGAACTTGCTATTATATACAAAAATACTTTCACCAAAAGCTTACAATGCAATTTTTTAAAAGATACTTATGGCGGGCAAAAATGATTTACAATCAGCAAAAGATTTACAACTTCAGTAAGGAAGGTTTTAAAAAAGGGTGGATTTACTCTTTGCAAATGGGCACCAATTCGCTCGAGCTTTACCTCAGGGCAATGACAAGAATAACAATGGCTTGCCCATTTTTTAGAAACGTGTCTGTTGACTATTCTTGGTCCACTATATTAAACATAAAAGATCAAAATTAAAAATGAAAATTAATGTTGCTTTATTTATTTGCATGGTTACAAGAGCGATTCACTTAGAAATAGTAAATGATTTAACTCAGAGGCCTTTATAATGTTTTCAACCCGATTAATTTCACGAAGAGGTAAAGTTTCTGTAATTTTTTGCGACAATGCTACCACATTATTGTATTGCTAAAAACAGAAATGAATAAAATTGCAAAATTGGCTTTCAAGCGATGATTTCTAAAATAAATTTCAAATTCAGACAGAAAATGAACCGATAAAATTAAAATTTCAACCTCCTTATAGTCCATCGTTTGAGTGACTTCACGAAAGAATGGTTAGGTCAACTAAACAACACATATATATGTATAAATCTGTTAAAATTTCAACATTGTCCCTGAAGAAATTAATACTTTACTAATAATGAATTGAGTATATTAAATTCTAGACCGCTAAAAAACCTTTATCCTCAGATCCTAATGACCTACAAGCCCCTACACCTGCCCATTTTTTAATTAGTGAGTCAATAACAGAACCTGCAGATTGAGCAGATGGAATATATTGAAAATATACGTCAGCATTTTTAGAATCGCTGGGCAAAAAGAAGTCCTTACAAGTTATCAAATACGTCAAAATGGCATAAAATTCACCAAACCCAAAACCTTTTAAAGGTTGGTTCTTGGTGCTTATTTCCGAGCAATAATCAACCACCCTACAATGGAGATAAGGCAGAATAATTGAACTTCTCCCTAAATCTGATGGATGCGTTAGAGTAATATCCTTAAAAACATCAACAGGTTTAACCAAGAGCTTTGTTCGAAAAGTTTCTCCATTACTAATTGAAGATGAAGAGAACGCCGAGGTAAACTTTTAATCAGTGAAGTTCAAATGCAACAGTAAAGCACAATTGCATAAGTAAGAATAACTCAGTAATGTGATCAGTAGCGATCTGCATACCAACTAACACATGAAGTGATGAACATTACTGGGCAGTGTTTTAGTACACTACAGTAAACCCCCAAATTAAAATTATTAAATTACGTCATCCGTCAAATTAAGTCGTCAATTAAGACTAGAATTTATAAATCAATTATTGACATATTTTTTAAGTAAGGAGTTTTAATTCCCTACTACCTACAATTTTAGTATCAAGGGTAGTAAGAATTTGAAAGAGTATGAGTCTGCCTGGTCAGTCGGCACAGTAGTAATAAAAGAATCGGTCAGTATTGCACCTCGTAAAATACGTAACTAAAAAAATAAATAAATGAATTAAAATTAATGTGTATTAATTATCAGAACCAGCAATAAAACATAATCTAATACTCATACCCAAAATTATAATAAAAGTAAACATACAATAATATCAAATAAATAAAAGTATTACCTTAATTAAATAAATAAAAGTATTCTTCTTAATTTTAGATTTTCATTCCACTCCTTTTGAGTTGAAAACAAATTCATTAGGAAAACTTCTGTCTGGGCATGTCAAAAGCAATCGTAAGGTGGTTTTGTAAAGCAATTTACTTTCACCCCGTCGATCAAGAGAAGAAATCGAAATAAAAGCTGACACTTTCTTTATCATCTATACGGAACATGGCCATCGGCAGGGTCACTAAAAGCCGGCGCTATTCATCGTTCAACTGCGACCAGACAGAACGGTGAAATCTAAATACTTAGTAATTTGCGTCACACACAATCATACCTAAAGACAATAAACTCCCAGTATTTTTTTAAGATGTAAAGCAAAATTTAATAAGATAATCGGTCAACGTTTGTACAAAAAAAAAAAAACGATTTGTCGACTACAAAGTTTCCTTGAGTTTATAAAAGCTAGACCCGACGTTTAATTAGGTAATCTTAAAAAATTAAATCGTAAGCCAGACGTTTTGCTTCCCAACTCGGTTAATTTCGTAAACAACAAAAGCGGATGGATCTTGGTGCCAGATTTGATTACGAAGTTTAATTGGTTTGCTTGTCGGACAGCTACAGTGTAGAATAAAAATTCTAGTGTTCTAATCGTCTAACGGAAAACAGTTCAAAGAAATAAAAAAATATACCTAAACTGCAAAACTTCTTTATTTAACACGAAACAGTTGCAATTAGTTTCACAAAAACAAAACAGCATTTATTAAAGTAAAAAGTTATCAACCATACAACCCAAAAGCAGTCAGCGGATTTAACGGTTATAGGTGGTTACGCTTACTGCCTTTAAGGCTGAGTAGCTGGCATGTTTGCCTCACCTTATTGCCGTAAAGAGTTCAGTTGCATTTTGACTACGCAAGTATTAACATAGTTTAAGCAGAGGTTACGTAAAACCGTTTTGTATTAGTGCTTGCAATGTAAACATAAATAAAAGTATTGTCAAAATACCATTTGCTTGATTGTTAGTAGCCTCATTAAACAAAGTGAGGCGCTCGGCACCTATGCGTAAGTAGTGTCTTCCAGGTAAAAGTAAAGCAGCTCAACTACGAATAGCGTCAACAATAGGAGTGCGAGGGTTTTGCATAAACAGAGCGGCGGTTACTATAGGATGAGAGTAACGGCATATGGGCAAAACAACGGTCTGTTAAGTGATACGGTAGGTAATATGAGTGACCAAGTCGACATACAAAATGCGCTTATATTGACCTGGGTAACGGTTTGAGGGTGTACTCTAAGGCGCAAATGCATCACCCAAAATACAACACACGGTTAGCGAAAAGAAAGTTAAGAGAACAGAAAACGGTATCTCTCAACATGCGGGTCGAGAAGAAAATAGTTAAAGCGGTACTCTTTAGCGGTTAAATTAGAAAAACAGACTTTACTCAGTATTAACGGCGAGACCAGGCGGAACAGGCATCCAACTGTATGTTTAACGCAAAAGCTCACGCTTATTAAAGCATAACTTAAGTGGGGCAACCAGCTTACAGGAGTGGGACTGCGTGCGCACGATAACTTAAGCGGGCGCTATCGGACTTGTGCAACGGGCCGGTTGCTAGCTTTTGCTTTGGGTTTACAGTTAATACGTAAAATCAATAACAGTTAAATACATAATGCAAATTGGCCTTATCGCAGTAAATAATTACTCCAATTAATTTAGTGACGGTGCAAAACTTAAAAAGAAACGCATCGTTACATCGTCAGTTAATAAAAATATAAACTTAAATATAAACTTATCTGAAAAATATCTAGGCAGATTCACAAAACAGATGTAGATGATCACCGCATAAAATGGATTAATAATCTGTTGTGATATCAGACAGCCTCGGTTCCAGGTATCGGTAACAAAGAAGAAAGCATCATACGGCATACACATCAATCAAATTTCGTGTAATTAACAGCGTTAAAGTTGAAATTCACAGAACGTACGTAACTCGGCAAGTGACAAATATTTCCACTTTGAGAAAGAAATGGTAGAAAAGTTATTTTAATCCTACAGGAAAAATTTAAAATTTCAAAATGGCGATATGCAAATCTGTTGAATTACTGATAACACTTCACTTACGGACTTTTTAAACATTTTTGGATTAAATAAGTCCCCCAAAATATATTTAAAAACTATCAAAGAGATTTCTAACAACTAATAACAATATTTTAGCAAATTAATTAGAAGAACAATTTCACTACCTAAAGCGAGATCCTACACACATGCGTCAAACCCGCTGGGCTAACCTTTACAATATAAATAATTATTTTAGTTAAGTATGCGTAGAAATACCAACAACAAGATTGCTCGAAGTACCTAAATTCGTTTTGTTGCCTGTATCTAGGAGCAAATAAGAAGAAAATCCGAAAATAATTGAAGAAAATAACTACAATGATAGAAATTACCATCACATGTTCTAAAATTTAAAATTTTAATGTATGTGTTGTAGTGTAGAAACCATTAGGCAACTCAATATTTTAGTCTGCGATATTTATTTATGATTCTTAAACATTAATAAATTTTTTATTCTTCGTTTGTCTTTTTTTCTGTATTTGATTAAACTCATACTATGTTCCAAGCTCAAAGTTATTTATTAGATACAACAAAACACAAAATGGGAGATAAGCGTAGCTCAAAAAAGGGAAGGCGTGGTACACAAGAGAAATCTGTTTTTGTGAATTTAATTTTAAAGTTGTTCGGTCGTCATACATGAAAAATTTGTTTGTAATTAATGGATGCTAATCGAAAATGACGTGGTAAAGAACTCTTGGCTTCCTTTTACTAAGAACTTTTATAATGTAGGTACTTTTTGGACTTATCTTGAGTTAAATACAATTCCAAATCTGGTTTTTTACCATGTATAAATTAACATAATTTATTAAATAAAGCATAAATCATCGTATTTGGAACATAATAATGTTAAAAACCAAAGAAGTTAATAATAAACCTAGAATGTAAACAAATTAAAGTTGAAATTTGTCACAAAAAATTTATAGTTGTATTTACTAATCACGTGATTTTTTGATTTATTTATTTAATCGTTATGGTACATTTTAAATATTGTATTGTGATGTAAGTGTTATGTATGGTGCCCCAGAAGATCAGTATAAACCTGTATAATGTGGTGACGAAACCGCTGTGCAATATGTGGATTGGTTCGTCTTGGCAAAGCTATTTACTTCAAGGTTTAGGGGAAAACCACTAAAACCTAAACATGCCAACTCTTACCCACCTTAAATGTATTCAACATGCAATAATATTAATTAATTGTGTAATGTATTGTGTTTTGTAAAATTATGTTGTACATTTTTTTCATAATTATCCGGAGTAGAGTCTTGACGACCAGGTCCGAAACCAAAGTGGTGATTCTCAGGAACAACATTGTTTATGTTATTAAATCCGTTTGTTATCTGCAGAAGGTCAATAAAAACACAGTTGACCTAGTAATGATTTTTTTATTGCGCAAACACACACGCACACACAAAAAGAAAATATTCGGTTCAATTGACAGCCGTGAAAGAATTTTTGGTTAGATATTTACACATTTAATAAACACTTCCTTAAATGTACAAACTTTATTTTTGGTATCAAAACCGATTTGATTAGTTTAAGCATAATACCATAATAAAATTTAATTACCCGAAAAGTTTAATAACGTAAAATATAAATACCTGAAAAATTAAGCTGATGGTAAACAAAGGACCTAGAGATCTCCCAAATTAAGTTGACGTAAAAAGTGTGATCGTAGTTGTAACTGGAAGCTAAAGCTAGAAAAAATGAGCTACGTAGACACTTCGGCACATATTAAAAAATTTTTTAATTGGCATGAAAAGGCGCGTCGTTATCAGAATTACCACAATGGTTTTGTCGTTACAACGAAACATAAAGAAAGTGTTATGCGAAAAAGCCAATCAGTTTTTTAAACACCGCATAAAAGCAAATTTAAGCTGTGTGAACAAACAAACAAAACTCAGCTACCTCAGAAATTACGTAGTATTCTAAATAAAATTGCAAGAATAACCGCCAAAAAGCAAATTCGGGTCAAAGACCATTTAATACACTTAACAGAGATACTAAAATGCTTACGTGCTATATGCACATTTTACTGCTTAGAAAGTCGACTGACGACGACGACTGATTCGATAAGGGATCGTGAACCAAACCAACAAAATTATAAAATAATGCACTAATTTGTGTTTACATTTTTCCAAAAAAGAAACAAATATCCTCGCGTCTTAAACAAAGTGTAACCCAAAAACATCAATAGAATCAATCAATAAATATACCTGCTAGTTATTAGAAACAAACTTTTAAATAAAACTGACGTTAACAACGTAAATAAAACTAGTAAAGTAAAATTTTTAAGCAAAAACGTGCGTATTAAATTGAATTAAATACGTAATTTGACAGCCAGGTCGCAGATTAAACTGCAAAAGCACAATTTCAGAAACAATAAACGTATTTAATCAATATAAATAGCAATTCAACGAGATAGAAGGTCACAACTAGTATATATTAAAGATCGGTGGCGCTTTGGGCATGTGTTTCTTTTGGTCGGTAAGCAGTTTCAAGTAACTAGTTTTGATACTTGAATTTAACACATTTATTATTCAAATGCAATACATTAATGAATGGTTAACAACAACAAAACCTTCTACAAAGTAGCAAACAGCAGCAGCGACAAGAAAATTCCCAATGCTGCAACATCCACACTTGAGACAACAATCAACGCTGTTATTGCTCTATTTTCCAAATAGCAGTACATCATGAAAACATTAAAGGATTAACATGATTGCTTTCACCATCAATGACAAGGATCGTAAAATAACACATTAAACCACTCATCTAAGAACGTGTACATTTTCCACGTAGATTCGGGATAAATTTACTGCATCTCGACCGGCAACTACATTATGGTAAACTTTCACCACTGGTCGGAAGTACCTATAATGACACAACAACGTTAATTTTTTTACCTGTTTATTTTGACAAACCAGATTTGACGTAGGTAAGCAGCAAGTTGTACCAACAAAGTACGTGTGGTATGTCATTAGGAATGTAACCAAAATATTTTTATAAATTTTAGGATGGCCTGCACAAGCGGCGTGAAAACGGTTTTAAGGCAACAGTGTTACTCTGCATAACTCTTGGAAAAAAGTAGAACTCACAAAACCAATATTTATTTTTTTTAAATGTTAAGTATCAGTATCATACTAATAAAAATTAACATATTCAACATATTCATTGTCAATTAATTGTGAATCCATTTTAAATGTGTTCTTTATGTTTCTGTTCCCAATTATTTTACTTTATGCAATGACTTTTAATTTTTAGTTGTTTTTGCTCCAAATAAACGCTTTTAGTTTGCGATTCAACTGATTTGATTGTCTTACATTAATCCCAGCTACTATTAGAATATCTATATTTTTTTTTAGTTTTTATTTCAAACTAATTAATATTTTTAAAAATAGAATATTGATAATTTTTGATTATTTACAAGCGAGTAACTATTATAAAAAAAATTCTATGTATTTTTTTTGATAATTTACACTCAATTGAGGAGTTAGGTTTTTTACATTTTAGGTACTATTAAATTTTATTTGATGAGACAAATTATTATCCCAATATTATTAGAAACCAAATATACTTTTCTACCATTTTGAGTTCAATTAATTGGAAGGTCATTATTAAAGGGTGAAATAAAAATTCAATTGCTTAATTTTTATTTTGGTATTTACACACTTACTGAATGCCTAAATTCCAATACCTTTATTAAGCAAAAAATAAGAAAGCATCTATAACGAGTGGCGGTGATCAATTAAAAATAAACAGTAAATTAAAATCCAAGAATGAATTTAAGATTGTACATATAAACATACAAACAAGAACACATGCGTATTAAAAATTTTAATTATGCTAGACGGATTGGCATAAAATCCAACTTACATAAGAACAAAATGCAGTAGTTTCATTTTACGCCGATTCACCAGAATAGAATAAAGATATCGGCTTAAATAAACAAAATGCTAATTTAATTTATGTAATAGACTTAACTCAACCTTTCAGGAAAGATTGGATTAACTAAGCAAAATATTTTAGTTTCACCAAAGAAAACTGTTTTTAAAAACTAATGCAAAACCAAAAATTCTACCAGAGTTGTTTTATATATTTCCAAAATTTATTTTAAAACTAAATTTAGTTGGCGTACCAACGACAAAAAAAAACATTCTATTTAAATAGAATTAACAATAGAGTATATAAAGAATATATCTACAAATTAAATTCCACTAAAGTTTAGAACGTTTTAATAATTACAGTTAAACTCAATTAAAAATGTACGCTATTAAAATAAACTTATAACAACATTAAATTGCTTTCCTAATGCTTTTTGACTTTTTAGCACAGATTTATGTCGGATTTTGTGTTAAGCTTATTTCTAATTTAAAATCATACGTATATTTTAACTTACATTAAATTATTATGTGGAAAACGACCTAGCAAAAAAAATTAAATTAATAATTTAAATTCATCAAGTTGCAAACTTACTAAATTTTTGTCGAAATTTACTAAACAGTTCATTATAATATGCAACAACCAGTTTCCAAGTATTTCCAAAGTCAAGTTTTATTACTATTGTCCAAAAATCATGATACTTTAAAGTTTTTTATTTAAACATTTGAAGAAAGCTACTCGGTGATAAAAAACTTCTGTATGTGCTTTCATTATCAAAGTAGTGGCTACACTAAAAAGAAATTAATAGTGTCTAAATTAGTAGTAGTTCCTTTGTTTTCTTATAAAGCTAGTTATGCAGCAATTTTCTGCGCAACAATTATTTTTGTTTAGCGTGCCCGTCTGCGCTATATTAGTAAATTTAGAATTCAATCACTTTCCACTACCATAACTTATGGAATTGCTTGTGCATCTTATTTAGCGATACCTACTTGTTTTCCGCTGATTAACTATAAAGGATCTCGTCAAGTATTGTGGCAAAAGAAAAAAAAGTGGTTAAATTAATTGCATAGAAAAGATAGATAAATTGACGTAATAAGAACCAGTATATGGGCAAGAGTAGTAAATTAATAAAAGAAAAAGAAAAAGAACGAGTAATGATGAGATAAGACTTCAATGTAGAAATAGGAACCAAAGGACTGTTAACAAATAGAGAATTAAAAACATAGATACTTGAAATAAACAAGAAAAGTTGTTTGTGAACTATGTGAAGAAAATGATTGAAGCGAGGGATACATCAGGAGTCATTGCTAAGTCAGTGATTATATATCCTAGACTTCAACCAAGCTTTAATGATGACCAATACCGATTGATGTTGTGGGACCAATGGCATCGCCACTGCACTCGCTCACAACTTACGGTAAAGGTAACCATAAAGAATTGCTCACTAAACATGAAATTTATTATAAAATCATTTTAATTCGTTTATTGGTGTGTTTAATTATTGAAATATATAACGATTCCGGTAAACATGCACTACATCTATCGGTATTGGTCCTCAATTAAAGCGGTTGAAAGTCTAGATATATAGTCGCTGGCTAAGTAAAACAAGAGGGTATACGACAAAATAACAAGTTTTAATGTAGGGCATAAAAAGAATTAAGCATGAACTACTAGTTGGTAAAATTAAAGGAAACATTTACAAGAAAAAAAAAAATAGAAATGTACGGGTAGAAGGAAATATGTAGAAAGACGAAGTATTAAAATATATTAAAAAGTGTGAGAAAAAAATAAATTTTAAGAAACCGGGAAACAAGTCAACTGGGGTTGTATAGAAACAAAAAAATGCTAATAAAAAGCTCATGAGGGTAGGGAAACAGGTGGTAAAATAACAAACTAAACTAAAATCTCCCCTACCTAGCTTCCAAATTTTTCTGGTAGTTTAACTACATTAACAGCTTCCAAATTGCTGCTGCTTTTAAAATCTAAAAAATTTGATCTTGTTTTGTCCGAATATTGACACTATGGCTTTACTGTTAAGTAGAGGACAGTTATTTATAGTTATAGCCCATTTATAGACCAACAGGAAAATCTGACATTTTTCAAACAAACTAAAAATCTTAACTTCATTTCTGAAAACTGTGTTATAATTGAGATTTTAATTTCTAAACTTATCTAGCCTATTAATAATACTCCTGTTCATGCTGTTATTGTACTTTTTGAATACAATCAACAAATGCAGATTGTCTCCAACTAATTTCTGCGTTCACTGACTTAGAACTGGCAAGCAAATCATCAATGTTGGATCTTCTGCTCACTAACAAGACTGAACTCGTAACGAGTTATGAAATAGGACCACCAGTTGAATATCAAATTACGTTACCATAACCTTTACAATGCAGTTCTTTATCTCTGCCACGTAATCGTAATATTGGAGAAGTTCAAGGCTTCCACTGCAGACCTAGATTGTATGGACGGGTCTAACACTTTTTCTAATGTCCATCCTGATAGTGATTAGAGAACATTTCATCAAAAAACTATCAACTTATTTGGAACATACTCAGAAAATCTGTCCTGTAATATTATCTAAAATATTGGATTAGTCACGAGACTCTTACCATGATTAAACATAAGAAAAAGTTATGGCGCAGATTTTTGACGTAATAGGATCTCATGATTTTAGCACACTTATTAAAATTTTTATCACGGTTTATTAACAAATTTTGTATTAATTACCGTAGTCCATTGCAAAGAGCAGCTATAAAAATTATTTAAATACATACGTACCTACCCGTCACTCAAGCGTAAAGATTCCTTTTGCTGAAATGACTTGACATTTTGTTTAACAAACAGCAAACTGTAGCTGTGCTCTCGCAACTTTATTTGAAAATAGATTTAGTTTTGAGCCTTGTTAGTTTTTAGTATATCCTTTAAACATATCTATCTCTCAGCAGATACTTTTTCTGGTGTGACATCGATTTCAGTCAACAATTAATTGTAAATTGTATAAAAAAATTTAAACCAATTGTTTCTCTGTCTTGATAGCCTACCGGCTAATGTATTTATGAAAGTGTGGTACTGGTTGGCTTGCAACCGTTATCTTTACTGATACGATCATCCTTTCAATATCATCAAATTTCTGAAGCATGGTGAACTGCCTTTGTCACGCCAATTCAAGGTACTACACAAATTACAAAAAATTTGGCATTTGTGGGAAACTTTTATTTTTTGTTTCGGATTGAAGCATTTTTTTTCAAAACCGAAGATTTTGGCGTTAGAGTTTGATAAACCAACACTCGTCGTTTGTCATGTGTTTAGTGGAGTTAACTCAGACCTGTATTAGGTCCAACCAAACTACCGAAGCACATATCAGACCTAGATGCTATTGGTAACACTTGTCACCTTTCACTGTGATCTTGAAAATAATTTGTGTCAGCAAACTGTCATGGTCCAACCACCTTATCTACAATTTGCAGAAAAACAAATAGTGCTATTTACCCTAAATAAATCGTTTCATAAAGTGTGAGTTCTTAAACCCCTAAGTGCTATGCGACCGATTTGATATGTGGGTTCGGTATGAAACGCAAATCTAGTTCGGGACAGAATCTTACTTGAATGGGTGCAACGTCAGAGCAACACGCACGTTTGCTGGTTAGCTCAAGTCAGACCTTCTTATAAAGAAAGACTTTGTATGCAACTACAACTATTGCTGATCGTAATCGCGGAGTGATCTACTAGTGACGTACGTTGTTTTCAATCTCAGCTCTGACTTGTCATTCTACCGTGCCTAATACTGATTTTCGCCCTTTAAGCTTCTATGAACGTTAATTTTAAAAAGAACTTAAAGTTAGTGTTTGTCAACATTTTTTAAGTAACAGAATATTTTATTTTAGAATAATCTCCTGCTTTGTTGTCTGTGCGCCCTGCTTCAAGACATTTAAAAGTAGATATTGAGATTAGCTTTTGCATCAATTTAATTATCTAATTCTTATGAGTTATTTAATGAATTAAATTTAGTTGTATTAGTTCTTTCATCTTTACTTTCTTATGTTTTATTATTGAATTTGAGCTTATTATTATTGCTTTTCGATTTATGTTACATTTAAGTTCATATTAGAATAGAAATTAATTAATTATTTTTGCAGTTGTACTTGTCAATATATTTAATTCCATAGACTTCACATAGGCTTTGTGCCTTAGCCTTTATTATTGTATATAATAAATAAATAAATAAAATGAGAGGAGTTGGAGATGATTCAGAAAGATATTGAAGATTAACACTAGGTTGGGGGAGAGAAACAGCTGGATATTTAATAGAAGAAGAATTAAAACTGAAGAAAGTAAGAGTAAAAGCAGAAAAATAACGATAAGATTTGAGATAAGAATAGAAAATAGGAAATGTAATGAATTTTGTAAAGAGATAGAATTAGGAAAAATAAATCATAGGTGAGAAGAAAGAAAAGCATAATACAGAAGAGGAGGTTACGCGATAGAAAAAGTAGAAAGTTTAAGAAGAGAAAGAAGAAGAATGGAAGAAAAATAACAATATGGGGCAAAGATAATCAGATACAAGAAAAGAGAATGTGACAAAAGTAGGTTACAATATGAGATACGTGGATATAATGATGGAAGAAATTTCCAAGATACTTAATTAATAAAACAGGTGTATAAGATTATGAATAGAATGAAGGAATGAGAAGAGAAAGTCTACTACTAGGAGAGAAAGGAGATGGTACAAAGTAAATAAAGAGGTAGACAATAGAAAAGATGATTAGAAAAAGGAAAAGAAAAATATTGGCAGAAGAGTAAATTATCATTTTGAACTACATTGTAGCCAGATTATTTTTTGTATTTATTCAAAGTTGTGTCGACCATTTGTTAATTTGCAAAGAACAAATAAAATTTGATTTGATTTGATAATACTATATGTGATAGGATCAAAAAAGTATAGGGCAAAGTTAAAGAAAAAATAAAGACGTAAGAAATAAAGAAAATGTATAGAGGTTACTTAATATTATGCAAAAGAAAAATAAAGTGAGAAAAGCTCAAATCTAAGATAGCAAGGAAGTATCAAATGTGGTTGGGAAACAAACAAAGGATTAAAGCAAAAAAAGGAGAAAAGCAGAAACGGGTAGTAAAATAACAATAAACTGAAAAACGATTAAAAAATAAAAATCGGCAGTACAAGTGAAATACAGGTTGGCAGTAGAAGTATACGGACAAAAATAGAAGAAACATGAGAAGAAAGATTTCACAGAACCAGCTGTAATATGTTTGATATGCAAGAAAGAAAGAAAGCATACAGAGTTATAAAATATGAGAATTACAAATGTGAGCTCTAAGGTGTTTGTGAAATCAATACAAAGAAAGGTTAAAGAGCAAAATAGAAGACAAAGATAATGCACATTGGCAGACGGATTTAGAAAGAAACGGAGAACAACACACATGTAGCGTAAACAGATACAAAAAAAGGAAATAATTAGGCAATATGGAGTAAGAAGGGTTGGTATTTGCTACGCGGATAATGTAGTGATTGGGACAAAAAAAGAAAAGAGTGAAGGGAATGACAAAGCAGTAAAAAGATTTGAATAAAATAAAAATGAGGAAAAATGGAAATAAGACAAAAAAAATTAAACCATAAAAGGAAATAAAATATCTAGAATATACGATAGGAAACGACAATAAACGTAAACAGACTGACAAGAAATAAAATAAAAATAAATCAACTGTAGGGAATAGGTAAATAATGTTGGAGTGAGAGATAAAAAAGAAAATATGATTTTTAACAAGCTAAGCTATGGAGGTATAAGCGATCGATTCAACTGAAGTGATACAAAACATTGAAAATAGACGTTATGATGACACAAAGAGATGCCGAAATATACAGTAGAAGAAAAAATTCATATGGAAAAAATTAAAGGTAATAACAAGTAGGTTTTAGGAAGACATGAGGAAAAAGAAGTGTGTCAGCTGCTGCAAATACAGTTCAGGAGTTAAAAAAATATGCTATGAAAAAAGTAAGTGTGTAATGGAGAGAATATGGCAGAGGGAATAGAAACGCCACAAATGTTCTTAAATTCAAGAAAAAACAGAACATAAGGAAAACAAAATATAATTCTAAATATAAGAAACCAATCACAGATAGACTTAACTGTAGGAATAAAATTAAAAAAATGATTGCTAGATATAGACGCAAGAATGGAGTAAGTATTAATGTGAAGACAAAAAGCAGAACAAGTAAAATCACTTGATTTCGAAGCTGTAGTGAACTAAGAGAGGTGTAGATGAAACAAATCGATTTACTGTAGAGAGAGAAAGACGAGTGGAGTGGATGGAGGAAATAGAGATTAGAAATTAGATAAACAAAACATGAAAGGATTGGCGACAAAATAGACAACTAAGTTAATTTGTAAAAAGTTAATACGAGACTGTTGCACATACCATTAATGTATAGACACTTTCCTATTGTTGTATTTTGTGTTTACTTACTGTAAGTAAAATGACTATTAAGCAGGTGTTTATCATTTAAAGATTTTGTCGTTGTTTCTAACAAAGTCCCGTTCGACAAGCAAACAGTCCATTAACGTTCTAACAATGGGTCAGATTTTAAAATAGTCTATAATCTGTTATTTTAAGAAACCATTTTTTTCTTTTTGGATGGTAATTGTAAGAACATCAAGAAAATACTTCTAAGTGTTTAACTTCATGTTACTATTTTATTTTCAATAAGAGACAATATTTGAGAAGTAAGTTACGCTTTCTTGACTTGAGATTACCTCTGTAGCAAGTTCAAACCGCACTATTAATAATAAATTAGAAAAATAAGTATATTTTTATTTTTTACATTGTTAAAGAATTTATTTACATAATGCACAAAGATTCTGTTTCGTTTTTGTTTTTACCGCCATTAGATGGCCGCAATTCATTTATTTTCTTATTTGTATATATGTTGTTTCCGCAGAGACCTGACGCGTCATTTGCTTACAAGGAGCTATAGTGGTTAAATAGTAAACTTTACGCTTCGTCATCTTAAGCGTGCAAGTATTTAATCCGACATTTTTCTTACATCACGTTAATCGTTAATTTATTTTAGGTTGTATCGCTTTGCAAACTGATTTTTGGTACGATTAATGTGTCACAAAGAATTATTTTGCTTTTGTATCGTTTTTAGATGTATTTTGGGTTTGAAACTACTATAATAAGTACCAAGTGATAATCTAGAAAATTTCTGGAAGTCATATTCTTTTATTCGATTTTTGGCGTACCTGCTATATCGGCGGGGGGTTTAACGGTTAACTCACAGTAAACACAAAGATTTGGTTTGAAACATTATATGTTTGAGTGGAGCTTCAACGCCATTCTTAAACAAACAAACCACGCTGTTTCAGCGAAAACTTCTCGTTGCTTCTCTATTTGCCACGAATCATTGTCAAAATACGTGCTTACCTTACGTACTTTAATTTAGTTAACTATTTTCCTTCGCGTAAAAACACCAACTCTTACATTTGCTTTGCGAGCTCTTACGTCGTCGAATCCTACAAACGTCGCGTCAAAATTTACACTACATACGAACGTCGTATTACATGAGCTAATTGTATTAGAACACCGCAAATTAATTTAGTTAATTTTCTTTACAAAATAAATTAACAATCCAAATCTAATTAAACAGCATTGGCTTTACGCGTTGAATAATAATTAAGTCTTATTTATTTTTAATATTAATCACCAGATATTTTTATATTATTCACCGATGAAAATTTTTAGTAAGCAATTATTGTTAATTAAATAGCAAGGGCAATAACTTCCAGCTTATTATTCGAATAAACAAATAACTTCGCAATTGAAATTCAGTATTTCACAAAATATGAGCGGTATTATTTTGAAATTTATGGCTCATTCTGGTTCCTTGGAACTATTTTACATCATATTAACGTTATTGAGACATATAAATACAGTAAAAATATAGAATTTTATTTATATCTGTAAATGTCTGTACTTAAAATCGTACGTGTTTGTAGACTGCAACACCAAGAAGTTTAACAATGCTATCTAAATTATTATAACTTTTAGAAATATATTGTTAAATTTGAATTTTAATTGTTTTCTTTTTTTTTTATTGCTCATTCAGTTTAATTAATTCTATTTTCAACAAAAAGTTGTTTGGTGGGTTTTAATATCACTTATTGCAAAGAGGATGTTGCGGGCTACTTGAATGACATGAGTTCAGATAGAAGAAGTAGCCTTATTAGGCCCATGATCCGGTCATTGGGATGCCAACTAGGTTGAGCATCCGGGAAAACTTCCACTTATTTCTCAGGTAACACTAGGTAGTTGTCAAAGAGTAAATTAATTTACTCCATTACATAGAGCAATTAATGGATTTATAGTTAATCAAATGATAACAAAGGATATGAAGTGGAGTCCGCCGGTCATTGTAAATATTGATCTTTGTTTATCAGATGAGCAATTCATATTTTATTTGCAAATCACTCGCTATTTTGCCTACGGTTGAAGTGTACCGCTTTGTGAGAATTCACACGAATTTTAAAAATTAAAACTAATAAACATTGAATACATTTATATGAATGCATTTAAAAACAATACAAAATTGATCCAGATTTATAAATAATGTATCAGTTTTATTTAATAAAAATAATACGAGTTTTGCTTAAATAAATTGTAAATATACAAAAGCTGGTGTTGCAAACTGAATTCAACCTATTCGTAAAGGTTAATCTAATATATTATCGGAAATAAATAAACATTTAAAGATTTTATTTACAATACATAAATAATATTGTATTTACATTAAATAAAATTGTAAATCAATAACAAATATATTATTTATATTGAAATCACATCATAATTAATTGTTAATAGAAATTGAAAAAATAATTGTATGGAAACAGTAATAAATGTTTTGCCGCAAGAATGATAAAGATGTATGGAGTTCAAATATGTTAAAATTCACATCCATCAAAATCAAAGTTAACTTAAATTTAACCAGTTTATAATTAATCTTAAACGAAAGTTTCTTTAATCAAATACGATTTTATTTAAATTATCAAATACTTTGAATTAATAAATTTTACATGTAGGTAATACGATCCATCAAAATAAAAACTTTTGATTTTGAATTAAAATATAAGTCGTGCCACGTTTCTAAACAAGTGTAATTCTGTTGAATAAAAACAAAATTAAATAAAATAAAAATAAAAGTTACAAAACTTGACGCAAAAGTTTTGTGCACAAAAAAAGAAATTTTGGTTTCACGTTACTGACAGTTTTTCTAATGTATTTACTAAAATTTAAATACCAAACTACTTCATATTAAAATAGTGTTTTGTAAATGAAAATTAATATATTAAAGCTTTTACAATTATTAAAACAAAGTAAGCTATGATCAAATTACATATTTTATGTAGTTGCTACATAAAACTATTTGATAAATAAGGTAACAACAATCTGCTAACAAGATAAATACTGCGGTTGACCAACGTGGGTATAATCAATCGTCGTTGATATATAGAGGTGGTGTTGCTTAGTCAAGAAAGTACTGCCTTGAAAAAGTATAGCGAGATACGTAAGAAAGTGCTTGTAACTTATCTATAATTGAGAATTGCATTAACGCAAAGATGTACTCTTACATTACTGTAATGAAATATATTACAATGACATTTAAGTTAAAAATTGAAGAAAATTAAATCTAGATGAATGTCTTAGAATGTATGATTTCTGTTTTTACATAAATGATTTTACCGTATTATTTAAGAGAATTGTTAAAAAAAAATTTGTAATAAAAATTTTATTATATACATAACGGGTAACGAGAAACAATCATACTTTTGTGTAGGACCGGTATCCGCAGATCAAATACGACTTTAAAAATCAATTAGTATGGTTTGCTTTTGACAAGACAAATATCACATGTTATTAATTTGTTTATAAGTAATTAGTTTTACTTTAAATTTTCTTCATCTTTTATCGTCGTAAATTTGGCATCCAACGTTGTTCTCGAGGAAAAAGAGAAGACATATTGTATTGGAGGATTAGATAGCTTCCACAATTAGTTAAATATTGCTACAAATCTGTTATTCACCCGCATTCACAATTGCGTGATAAGTATAAACAGAGCCAAGGTCTAATTACATTCTTCAACGGCATTAAGAGATTATTTATTTAACCGTACAGTTTTATAATAAAAAAATACAATTACATTACATGTTAAAATTTATATACACTAGCATTAAATAATGATTCAAACTGAACTTATTTTTGTTAACTTTGCGTCTCTTTATGTTGCACAATAAAAATTGCGTTTAGTCTTTAACAAAAGATATGATTTGCATAAGTAACAATTCAATTTTATTTAGCAGCTGCAGTTGTTTGTGTTTGCAGGAAATTAAAATAAGAAGTTTGCTAAATAAATGGGATTGTTGTAGTTTGCGTCGGTTAGAAAACGAATTCAGTTTTTGCGTTAAGATAGTTAGTTTGTAATAGACTAATACACTACTCATTTTAAGATGTAGGAAAGTTAAATAAACAATTAGAAGGATTTTCGTGTTATAAAGTTGTAAAAGGATGTTTTGGGGCTGCTTTGCATGTGCGATAACAAATGTCCTTCATACCAGAAATATTCGCGTTTGTAGTTCTTGGAGAATTTACGTAGTTGCGTAAAACAGTTTTGATAATAGCTTCGTATATAAATCTTCAAAAATTTTTTATAGTTTTGACGTTCCGACGTACCAGACGTTTTCTAACAAGAATTTACTCACGTTTTATTTATTCTTTTTGAGAGTGTACTCAGATACATTTTGTAAATCATTCCTTATGTCTTCAATTGTTTCTGTCCCTTATGGAAATACATCACTGTCACCATAGTCTACGACTATCAATGTTCCAACTCCTTGTTGCACAGAAGCAAATTAAGGTATTTTTATTACATTATTTCATTAAATACCTTAATGTTAATTTAAAATGAGAAAACTTAATAAATTTCGTTGAATTTTTAATTATTTTTTTTATTTGTTTCTTAATGTTTTTTCAAATGCAGTAAATCATGTTAATGTTACATTGTACTTATGGTTAACTTGTGATTGTGACAGTACTTTAAGGTAGGTCCAACCGAAAGTACCCAGCACTCAACGAACTTACGACAAACAATGAAGAAGTATTAGACATGTTGTATCCTTTTTGGTACCACTTGACTTTACAAATTGTCGAATTTGATCGATAGTTTTGCATCCTTTGTAAACGTAGATTTTAGCATAACAAGTGGTAACAAATTGCAGAATATAATCAAACGTTTACGATACGGGAGTTCTAGAAAATTACAATTATTCTATCTTATTCTAGTAACTTCAGTACCGTACAATAGAGGTAAATATATTTTTTTATTAGTAATTGTGCCCTTTAAAGTTAAAGTAACAAATTATTTGGTGAAAAAGAAAAATTAGCATATATAGTGAAAGTTTTCAAAGAGGGCGCAGTTACGGTAGATAAAATAAAAAATATCCCTTGTTGTTTGGCAGTATGCCTCAAAAAATCAACTTTAAATGTGTGCATTTTTGGACGATTTGTACGCTCAGTGTACCCTTTAAAAACATGTTTTTAATCATAACGATGGTATTATACTACACTACTTAGTGTAGTGTAGGTTGTCGCTACTCTAGTATTATTTAATAAAAATTAAGAACAAGAAATTAAAAAGTTTTTTAAATAATGAGCTATGTATCACCTCAATTTCTAATGCACTTTTTAAACGAAGTAATATGTTATCAATCAAGTAATCTGTGCCACGCTGTATTGCCTCAAGCTTCTTGAATTTGTAACCAGGGATTTAAAAAGTGTGGCACATTAACCAATTAAGCCTCCCGTACATGTTTAATCTACGATATCCAACGATAGAGCAAACCATGAGAGGACGATAACGTTAACTTTTCTAAAACACGTCTTGTAGCCCCTGTCGTATGAGGACTCGCGTCGTCTTGTCTAAGAATAAAATTTTCCAGCCCCTAATGGATGCGCAACGGGATCTAACTCATTGACATTTAATTTAGATTGCCGTTAATAAAGACCAAAGGTGATCTTTGCGACCATAACGTACTGCATCCCATACCTTCAGTCCTGAAGGAAGAGGTTCTAGCAACAGCAAATGTTCTCCACGCATCTCTTTTAATTATTCTACTACAATTGTGGGCTTGTAAGCAAAATTGGAACGTGTCACTAAATACTATTTGATGGCTTCTTTGTTACTTCACTTAAATCTACGCAGATTGCAATTTGGTGTAAGAGAAAACACAAAATAAAAGATATAAAGTCACCCCATAAAACCATATCCAGCAATATACAGATGGCAATAACATTATGGATCATACACTTTATCCTTACCATACGAATAAATAAATAAATAAATAAAATCTCTTATCTAATCATTTGCAATTAATCGAGTTGTCAAAAACTCGTCTCTTGTACTAAAAAAGTTGCCTTTTTCTACATTTGTCTTCCGGAGCCATACAGATCCAAGACAAGTTGTTAAACTCTTGTTAATGTTGAGATTTACGTACTATTGGTATTGTTCTCACATACTAACTGGTTTATTTATCCCAATTCTCTTATTGTTACTATTAAGGGCAAAAACAACAAACCAGTAGACAGATTTGTTTTTTAATTTTAATTATCACTTTGTTTCATAAAAATATTCGTTTTATCAAAATTTTAAGAAAATCGTTTAACAAATTTTCAGGTGTTGCGATAAATTTTGGTGATGTTTAAATGCAATAAATGTTTGTAACAAGCATTTTAAATTAATATTTGATTTTAATTTTGTGTTGTTACTTTTAACAGATTTGCGAGTCCTAACTAAAAGTATCATCCGAATATTTTAGTGAACAAGGGCTGAAGCTATTTAACGCTGTGACCTTGTTTGGAACTCTCTTGGCTTGACGTAGAATTTATCGATTGTTATTCACAATTTTGCTTCGACCTTACCATTCCACGAAAGCAAATCATTTTACGGCCCACTCCCCTCCCTCTGAGCTACGGTGCAAACCGTATTTATGTTACGTTTAAATCCAAATTTGTATTAACTTCTACTTGCGATGTAACAATACTTTGTTATAGACATTAGAGTCATTATCATAAACAAAGAAAGCTTTGAAGCAACATTTTGCCAAAGTATCAAATTGTGGTACTTGTTTCTGTCAGAAATTATTACATTTTTAAATTCCTAAAATTTGTTTCCAATAATTAAAGGTATAGAAATTTTAGTTCAATTCCATAAAACCCTGTGTTTTTGGAGTTTCTTGAAAAAAATTAAAATGAAAATTAAAGTTAAAAAATATGTAAAAATTACAAAATAGCTTGCCAGCTTATTCTTCACATAACTAAAAATTTGGTTATTTGTTTTAATCAACACAATTGCGGGTAAGAATCAAGAAATTTTGGGGGTGGGAGTTTACCAGGGGGCTTGAGCTCATCTATGTAAATTTTTTCTTTACGTAAGTTATATTTCTATCTCATCATTAAATTGCCTGAAAGACTAGAAAAGTCGGGGGTGGGAGGAATCTACCAAGGAGGTTTGCCTATGTAGTATATTCAAGTTTACAACACAACAAGTTTTAAAATTGAATTGTACTATAATACAAGAGTATTAACTGTGTATTATTATTAACTCCTCTGCATCAACAATATTTAATGTTTTTTTAGTTGAAACATAAATAAACAAATATATGTAGATTAAAATTATGGTTAGTTGGTGATAATAATTGAATTAATAATTTGTCATCTTCTAAAATACTCTATACAATGTATTAACAACATCCTATATTTTTTAAAGAGTTTCGATGAGGTCTTTTCAAACAAAGATTTAATTTGAAACTGTGTAACTTCATACTACAACAAGTTTTTCACAACCTGTATATTTTGGTGCAAAATTGTATTGGTATTAAAGCACTAAATTAAATCCAGTATGGAAACCGCCTGCAGTAATGCTAGTCGAAGAGGAATCGTGGGTGCATACGGTAATTATTAAGACAAAGGCTTTTACACAGCAAAAAAAGTAATAAAACGGGCGCCATTTAGCAAAACGCGTAGTTAATACTCTAGAGCAATCTAGGAACTTAAGACACTGAAGCAAACAGTTATAGATCCAAAACACAGTACCAATAATAACAATTCAGGTAAAAAACTACACGATACGAGTTATTTTAGTACAATTAAATGGAAACTAGTGTAACAAAACCATAATTTAGTAATTAGTTGACATAAAACAGATAATTGAATTTGAAAGAACTTATTCAAGTGTGGCGAAAGATTTTTCAAACCAAATCACATCGAAAAATACAAAGCGCAAAATTATGTGGGTAAATTCTGCATTGTAGTCTGCCAGATACAACCGCGTTTTAAATAAAAATTACAAACGTAAAGCTTTTAAAATTCTAATTTATCTTTGTTGTCGATACTACGATAAAGTGTAAGTCGATTTGTATTTCAAAACAGATGGATAGTAACACAGACAGGTAGAAGAGAGAAGCAAGAACAAATGTTTTCGATTAAATAGATAGATAAGTCTAGGTAATAATCTCTAGGTCAGCGGTTTATATTTGCTGAACTCCTTGGAATGGACAAGTAATAACCGGTTTAAATACCAAATAAATATCAACGGTTTCTTACGTTGATTTTATTTACCAGTTAAACAACCATAATTATATCAATTGCCTTGTAAATTTCCATCAACCATGCCTCAGGAGGAAGATGCCAGTTAATAAATTTTAAAAAATATTAAGAACTTGGGCTTAGCTTATTTTATTAAAAATTAATTGACCCTGAATCGGTACTGTGTGACTTTAAGTTACACCAGTGGTATGGTGGGATATAGGTGCAAATAAACTAATCAGATGGTTTTACTGGCAAATTATTTTAACAGAAAAATGTCTGTTATTTTTCTAAGTAAATTTGGCAGTGCGTTCCCATACTCAATAAGTTCATAAAACATAAAAAATTTGATATTTTTCTGTTACTTTACTAAAGTATAAGATTAATGTGTAAAGTTAAAAATTTAACAAAATTTTCAGAAATTTTTTGCTTTTTTACAAGATAACTTAGAATTTACTTTATTAACAAAGTCCGTGGGGAAAATTTATCTTTAAAACAAACAGGTAGTTGTGATTGGTTTGCCAATTTTTTTTAAATACTCAGGACATCAAGTCTAAAGTTAATTTCTCTACAAACTTAAGTTCTTTATTGAGGTATATGCAAACCTTTGTTACACGGCAGATCGGTACTATGAAGTGTATATTACGTACTTAACTAAACAAGCTCTTAGAACAATAATTACTAAGATTTTACAACTTGCAAAACAAGTTTCTTGCAGGAAAATACCAAACATTAGTGGGACCTGTCGCTAGTTTGCTGCATTATATAATCTTTGAAGTGCACTGGCTTAAATAATACCCCACCATGTACCGATGACTGGTTAATAATGGTATTTTATCAAATTTTTCCTCATTAAAACTGAAATTTACCACAACTTTCTACGTCAACGGTATACATAAATGAAAAACCATTTAATTATAGGATCTAATTAAACACAGTTCAGAGTCAACTTATAAAGACTAAATCAACACTAACTTGTAACTTCGAATGTAACTTAAATTGCTCTAGATACAGGCGGATTTAATAACCTGTTAAAAAGTTATTGCATTGAAGAAATTGAACTTTTGTTATACCTAAAATTGAGTCCACCTTCATCCGAAATAGAAAAAAATTGTCACAATGGTATAACCAATCAACACCGAACTGTTAATTCAACAAATACCTCTTACAAATTCTCTACCACTACTGAAAGTTTATCAGTTTTTCGTAAACCACCATGTATGATTATCCGAAAATAAAAGAAAATTTAATAAAAAACTTTCTAAATCAATCACAATTTGTAAAAGTAATGGAACACAGTAGGTACACCTACTAGCAAAAACACAAAATATTATTAAAATAAGATATTTACAAAATTTATTCGAAACCTTTCTCACGTAAAATAAGCGCCTCAACATAGGTATTTGATCGAAGTAAATTGTTCAAGTAGAAACACTTTGGGTATCGAAATTATTTAAATACTATTATACTGCTCTTTCTAGTGTCACTAAATTAAAATTAGAAAAAAAGTAGTCAAACTCACCCGATTGAATGTGCTTCTGATATAAATAATTCATGAATTGTGAAACCACAAAAATTATAACAAAGCTACATAAAATCTATTTCTAAAAATAGGATTCAATCTTTCCATACTGTACTTGAAACAGAGCTTTTTGTTTTAGTTGGAGTTCCAACTACTATGTAATTTATTAGCAGATTTATTTATTTTTGTTCTGAAGACCGCATTCGAATATTTATCATTCGAACCTAAAATCAAATAAAAAAAAACAGTATAAAATTAAAGTGATTAAAACATAAAAGCTGTAATGTAATTATACAAATTGATTTACGTACCCAATGGAGGCGTGTATATTTTAATTTAATATACTGTTTTTTTTTAACAAAACCTAAACATTTACTTAAACAATCTTCTCATAAATATCACAAAAATTTTATTACTCATTTGTTGTAAAATTTACTTTTTTGGTGTTAATTGAATTATTATTAATGTTGAAAATGTTCATAATATCTTATATTGTTAGGGTACCTATTTCGTTTATCTGACGATGCTAATAATTTACATTTTATTTTTCTAACTAATGGAGGTTGGTATTAAGCCGAATTCTTTTTTGAAGCACTATTCTTTAAAGGTGTTTCATTTTTACTCCATCTTAAAAATATCCCTAAATAAAAAAAGAATAACTTTTAATTGGTAGCCAAATTTTATTTCAATACGTTTTGGTCACTTATTGTGAAAGCTAATGATCAAGTAAATATCAAAAATTTAGTATTTAGCAAAATTACAGTGTAATAAATTATTGTTTAATTTGCAAGAAGATTATCATTGTTAGATAAACAAAAAAAAATGTTTATTTGTTGAAGCAAGTAGTTATTCTAAAGGATTGGCATCCATTCCTGGGAAATTCAGGTTAATAACATAAAAAACCACAAATATGTGTGTTGTTTAAACTTGTGATGAAAAATTATTATGCAAAAATTGGAAAATTCCTACCGTGGACGTATACAACCTAATCCTCTACTTCATGTTACCTGAGCTGGACGCGCATGTTGGTTCAACTGTATTGGTATTGGTCTTTCACCTGTTGCTGTTGGAGGGGCGACAACGAGGTTCTAATGTCAAACCACAAAACCGTCAAAAACCTAACCTTAAATAAGAAATACTTTGTATCAATATCGTTTGAATTTTTTTAATTTTATTGAAGTCCCACCTTTCGTCTCACGAAAATGTCAGAATATTAGTGAGCGACAGCAAGAGTTGCTAATAGTGTTTGTGTATCTTATTTATGTTAACTTATAAACACATACATTATTTCAACATTATCTTTGTCTGGAAAACTAAAAGAGTCAATTATGACAAACAAAAACATAGTGTCTCGCGACGTTTTGAAAATTCAATATTTTAAAACTGTTGATATGACAACTATGAAATTTGGCAGCTATAAATCCTGCAAAATGTAAGGATTACATCTACTATAAAAGATTTACTTTTTTGAAATCAGGATTGATAACACATTTCTTGGTAAATCTTGAAAAACAAATCAACCACATCACACTGTCATGATTAGTTTCAAAAAAATAGTACCAAAGAAAATAATTTTAATTAAATATGTAACATAGCTATTTTTTATTTACTTGTAGTTTTCAATTATTTATGTTACGTATTTAAAAATAATTATGTATTTATTTATTAATACACACCTATTCAGTTAATAGCCAATATTATCATTGTTCACACTTGAACTATGATAGAATTTGTTTTTGTAAAGGCTGCTAAAACTTAAAACATTTTTTATTATACCAAAGAGTAACAGTAAAGTGCAATTACAATTTAAACGATAGACTTTTTTTAATACAAACGTCAATAAAATTTTCAAAGTAAAATCTATGTACTAAGATTAAAATTTGTCTGTCCCTCTATAAACTCGGTCAATATAATTACTAGGTTTAAGCCAAGTATATGGTTGGACTTCTAGAATGGCGATAGGGGGCAATGGGAGTTTATTTTATCCTGGTCTCAACCAGTCAGGACGGGGGGTTTCATCTAGTTTGTAATAAAGGTGGCTAAAAAAAATTAAAAAGTGAATCCTTTGGGGTGCCTTAAGGGTCAATTTTAACATTTTATATTGTTTTTAGGGTACTCATTTATAATTATAAAATACATTACATCACAAGAAACTGTTGCAATTGTTTCTTATAACACTATGGTTCTTTAAGTTCTTGCTAAATTACTGCTTACAAATTTTTCGCTAAGATAACTAAGGTCATGTATCTATTTTCGTGTTCCAAATGTATGTGCTGAATAGTTATATCTATTATGGATGTTGTTGTAAGTGCATAATTAACGAATATCCGGCTCCAGCTAGCCACAATGCACCTGTTTTGATAGTTAAAATTAGTATTAGAACAAAAATGTTTTCAGTACGAGATCCGTTACTTGGCTAACATTAAATATTTGTGCAGGCATACAAGTATATAACAACACGATCCGCATGTTTTTTTATTTTGATGCAACATATTTAATTTTACATCAATTTTAAAAAAATGCTTTAAATTAAAACAGTTTAAAAAAGCATTAGATTTAAATAATTACTGTCATTGTATTGTATTGCAACAGTTTTCTCTGTTTTTGATAATAAATAATACCAATACATAATAAGGTATAAGGATTTGAAACTGCCTTCTAATTACTTAGTGTTAAGCATTTGCCAAAAAATACTAGTTGGGTATTGTCTTTAAGTACGATAACGTGTGACGGCAGATTATTGAGTATAATAAATTATCTGTGAGGTCGCTGTTGGACTTTGCATAACGCCGGTTCGAGTGACTTCATTGTGATCTACCTAGCAAACAGAAGAACAGAAAAGGCCGGTTTTTATTTTGCTTTTTCCTTTTGATCGACGTCTGTATGTAACTAGATTTATTATCAAGATAGTGTTAAGATAATTTCAAATCCCACAAAAGTCATGGTTTTTGACATACATAAACTGGTTACCAGTTAACATAAATAAACTGGATAAAAATTAAAATTACCTAATAAATTTATATAAACGATTGAGTCATTAAAACGTATACCCTAAAAGATGTTCGCCTAATATCGCGTATATACGGAACGAAAAAATCGCATTACACAGAAAAATTTGCTGCAAGTTGTTATTATTTATAAAATCGCATCTTGGAATGTTTTTTAGACATATTCAAACTATGAGCTTGATCATAACTACTAATTGGAAATTTCTTCATTTTCCCAATTGATTAGAGAAATGTAAAGATCATGAGATTGGATCTAGAAAAAAAAAAAGACCAGCGTGAATCTTTAATTTTCTACTTATACATCTTTTTAGGTTTGTATAAAAGTGATGGGATTAAAAACCATTAGTAAGATTATTCTAAAGTTTACTTAATAAAATTAAAGCACCCTGAAGATCTGAGCAACTGTTTATTTTAAGCTCACCAAAAAAGTTATCTGTTCAGTAATACAAGAATTAGCAAAAGAAATAATATTACTACAAAGGTTTTTCAAACTCAACAGCTGCGAGCTACATTTGATCTTACACAAAATCTAAACTTTTGTTATTATGGGAATCAATAGGGCTTGAATGTAGTAGTTTTCTATTGTCATAGTTTTCTGGATAATTTGAAGAGGTCGTTTCAATGAATGTACCAATATTATCTGCTTCAATTTGTTAAACGGTAGGTAGTTTGCAAAACAAACTTTTTCCTGTAATCATACAATTGTACCCAAACAAAAACTCAGATCTATTTTGTAAATTGTATTTGGTTTCAATATAATGACGTGAGGGAAAGAAGAAAAAGGGTACACTCATGAAATTTAAAACTTGGACACTACAATTTCTTGTAAACAAAAGTTTGCACATTGTGAAGCGGGCTTATGGGTATCATTTACAACTCTAACAGCAGGTAGTCTGAGCAGGGGGTTATCTTATAGAAGAATTGTAGAATGAATCATTACACTAAGCACCTTTAGAAAATAGGTAATTTACGTGGCTTACTTAATTTTTTTCTTTAAAGAATATATTTGAAGGTATCGCTAATTAAACACTATAGCTCGATTAATTATCAAATCAAAATTTTGTTTAGGAAATGTTTACAAAATAAAATTAGAAATAATTTTGAGTTAAACAACGTCTACAAGCAATAACTTTTAAAACTAAATCAAAAAACTAAACATGGTTATTTGGGTTGACTGATTATTACTAATTTTTAAATAAATCTAACCTACTAATTATTGTAAGTTATTAAAAAAATCATTATACTCTTATTCATAATATTTAGTCCTTACAAAATGTATATATTTATGACGTTTCATTTTTTCTGTAGTTAATATAAAAGTGAAAATAAAAACTAAGGCAATTCTTATTGTCAACGTATATATTTAGTTTTTGACAAGAATTTATTACATAATTATAATTAAGATACCAAGTTAAGGTTTAAAAATTAAATGAAAAACTTTTTTTTTTAAATGGAAGGTATTACTATATAAATAAATATAAGAAATCAATAATGGGTGTGACCGTTGTTATTATTGATACATGCTTGGAGGCGTCTGCTCATTGACGCTATCAAGGTATCAATATAATTAATATTAATCGTTTCCCATGCGGATCAATGGCGCACTTAGTGCATTACGGTTTACTGGTATAAAATTTGGCCCTTGTTGTCCTCGGATAACAGTAAGTATTCTTTTCCAAACATTTTCGATAATGTTAAAATCTGGGCTTTTTGCGGGCCAGGGTAATAGCTCCAAGTTTTTTTCTTGTACCCAATTGCGCACAACCTGCTATGTATAGGGTCATCATATCCCGATAGTTTATTATCGAATGTTCCAAGAAAATATGTGTGTAAATAGTAAATGGAATCTACTAACGTAACGTTAAGTCGTTAATTATAGTTACATAAATCATCCTTTTCATAATATATAGTTCATATTAATATGTTTATTGTAAAGCTTCGTACATACCTGTACAACAAACCGAGGAACAAACAGAACAACGAACCAAACGGCAATCCGAACATTAATCTGGACGGAGCTACGTACAAATTTCAGAACAGATTCGCAAGTCCTGATTTCTCAACAAACGGTTTGCGGCGTTCCCGCAACTTGTCGGTTTTTTCTCCGACATCAAAAAAAATGCGCCCGAATGCGTTTGCAGGTTTGGACAAATCTAAACAAAACGGCGAACAAACTTATGTGGGAGAATTAAATTATTTATTTTTTTGTCCTCCCTTTTTGTGGGTTTGTTATGTTTTAGGTAATATTATGGAGTTGACAAAAGAAAAATGTTTTAAATTAATCAGTGTTTAAGATTGCAAGAATAAAATGATGTCCCTATTAGTATCATTTGGACGGGAAATTTCAAAATAAAAAAAAAGCGAAATAAATTATAATTTTTTTACTCTTCTTTGTGCGTTAAAATTTGCTTGGCACTATCTTCTTGTTTTCCGCACTCTCAACTTTTCAATAATAAATATATATGAACTGAAAACTACTGAAAACCTAATTATGGAAAAAGCAAAAACGTTCCGTTTGTTGTTCGGATTGTGGAAATCATAAAAGATCGTTTGTCGTTCTATTTGACTTTTGGTTCGTTGTTATGTTTGCTGCTCGGTTTGTTGTTCAGGTATGTACAAAGCTTCACAACTTAAGCAACAATGTTTCTTTTAGCGAATAAAGATTAGTTTGTGATGTGATATTAGGAAACACAAATTTATATAATATCAAATTTATGACAATTTAAAAACCAAGAACGTGTATGTTATTACTAAGAAATTATTAAGGAAAAAGCGCAATTGCAGTGTAAATATTTATAATTAGATATTTTGAAAGTTTATAAGTCTTCTATTGTAATCTTACTACTTAAAAGAAAATCCTGTCCATTAGCATTATATGGAAATGGCTTTCACTTTATAAATAAGTTTCAATAACAATAGAATATCCTTGCTTGTTTAATTTACTTCCTTTTGAGTCATATTGCTCTAAGGGTTGTTACATACGTCATTAAAAGTATGTAATAAATAAACAATTACCTACTGTTTGACAAGGGGTAGTGGTGAACCACTATATAAAGTAAGAAAGGTATATTCCATTTTAGCTTAAAATTTCAAGTGTTGTAAAAATGCCACCTCATCTCGGTGCTGATTTGAAAGCGCGGATTGTTTCGGAATTAGTGGCGGGCCGTAGCGTGCGTGAAATTTCACGTATGTCAGGATAACCAAAAAGCACCGTAGGGCATTAACGAGTAAAATAGAATCTTGAACACACTTTGGAAAGAGCCATCGGAGTGGTACACCTAAAGCATCTAGCAATGTGCTCAAGATCTCGAGTTGTTTTATTACGTAACAGAACAACCATTTTCTACATAATCCTAGGACTATAGCAGATACATATTTTCCCGGATGCCGTACAACTGCACAAAAATTAAAAGAGATGGGAATAAAAAAGTATAATGCTGCTGCAAAACGAAGTTTCAGTGACGAAAATATGAGACGTCGTCTGGAATTTGCAAGGCGATATGTAAAACTGAACCTTTGAATTTGAATCGAGTAATTTTTAGCGACGAAAAAACGTTCAATAGGCCGCAATGATAGACCACTAAAATTTTTAAAATAGAAGGAACTTCGTTATGAAAATAAACACATATGTCCTAAAAACAAAGTGGTTATTTTTCTCTGTGAATGCTAAAGGGTTGGGTTAGCGCGCGGGGTCCAGGAGTTTGTTGGGCTATCGATGGACGTCTTGATTCCTGCTGCGTATTTAGATATTTTGAAACTATTATGAAACCTTCAATCGAAGTGTTTTAGTCCAGACGAAGATTTATATTTTCAACAAGTAAGTGTTCTTATTTCTCATTATACTTTCTCCAAAATCCAGTTCGGGATCTGTTGAATTAACATTTTCATAATGTATTTTTGTTGTTAAAAAGACAACGCTTTGTGTTGAGTTTAGATTACGGTTCATTTATTATTTTCTGGCCCTATTCATACTTCGCGGGTTGTAGCGCAATTGGATACGAGAAAATAACTTGGAGCTGCGTTACCCTGGCCAGCAAAAAGCCCAGATTTTAACATTAACGGAAAATGTTTGGGCTCGAATACTTGCTGTTATCCGAAGACAACAAGGGCCACCCTTTATATCAGTAAACCGTAATGCACTACATTGCAGCCATTGATACCGCATGGGAAACGATTAATATTAATTATATTGATACCTTGATAGCGCTTACAATGAGCAGACGCCTCCAAGAATGTATCAATAATAATGGAGGTCACACCCATTATTGATTTCTTATATTTTATTTATATAGTAATACCTTTATTTAAAAAAAGTTTTCATTTAATTTTAAACTATAACTTGGTATCTTAATTATAATTATGTAATGAATTTTTGTCAAAAACTAAATATATACGTTGACAATAAGAATTGTCTTAGTTTTTATTTTCACTTTTTATAATTAACTACAAAAAAATATGAAACGTCATAAAAATACATTTTTTGTAAGGACTAAATATTTTTGAATAGAAAGTTTAATGAGTTTTTTTTAATAACTTACAATAATTAGTAGGTTAGATTTATTTAAAAATAAGTATTAATCAGTCAGCCCAAATAACCATGTTTAGTTTTTTTGATTTAATTTTAAAAGTTATTGCTTGTAGACGTTTTTAAATCAAAATTATTTCTAATTTTATTTTGTAAACATTTCCCAAACAAAATGATCTTTTGATAATTAATCGAACTATGGTGTTTAATTGCGATACCTTCAAATATATTCTTTAAAGAAAAAAAAATTAAGTAAGCAACGTAAATTACCCATTTTCTAAAACGTGCTTAGTGTAAATGATTCATTCAACATTTTGTTAATATAATTATAACCCCTGCTGAGACTAACTGTTGTTAGAATTGTAAATGATAACCTTAAGCCTGCTTCACAATGTGCATAAATTTAGTCTTACAAAAATTGTGGTGTCCAAATTTTAAATTTTATGAGTGTATTGTGCACAAACCACAAATTGCATAAATGTTAAAAAACAGATGATAAAAAGAAAAACGTTAACAATTAAGGAAAACGTAAAAATAAATGCAAAATAGTCCCAATTAAATAATAAATGCAATTCATCTTATTTATAATGCAATTCAATTAAAACTACAGAATGTTAGTTGACAATGTATAGACACCGCACAGGCTTTCTGCTCTATAACACTTGTCTAGTAAAAATTGAATTTTCATGGTCGTATCAGTTTTGAGGGGGCTAAATAGCAACCTCGTTTTGCAATAACCCAACTACACAATATAATAAATATATAATATACATAGATTTGAAGTTTTATGATATATACTTTTAATTATTTTACTCAAAACACCCTGACAATGTGACGATATTTACTAATTAAATTGATGATCAGTATAAACCTGTATAGGGTGATGACAAAATTGTGTGCAATTCTGATTGTTTTTTTTTCAGAACATTTCCCTTCAAGGTATAAAAAGCCACAAAACCCAAATATGTCAACAACCCTTACCCTGTGCAGCAATATTCATATGTAATACATCATTAAATGTGTAGATATTGTAAAAGATGAATACAAACATAAAAAATATTCCTATTTTAAATTTTTTTTATACATTGTTTCGTCACATGTTCGTAAATAAAATATGGGCTTTAACTCTATGTTGATACATATAAATACTTCCGATCCCATACACAAAAATTGATCTGACCACTACATTCAAATCCTGCTAATGTGGGTCAGAAAACTTTCACTTTAAATGAAACTCATTAAATATTAGTATTTGGTGACGTTTCATTTAATATCTGATAGGCTTCTTCAACGCCACTATTTTCTTAAGAAAAACAGATATTTCTGGCTGCATTAACGTTAGATAAGTTTATTATTTGGCAACTTCCTCTGATTTGCTGGTTAAAAACGAGAAACAATTAAAAATTTAAAATTTTGATATAGTCAATGGGTTAATAATAAATAGACAATTTTTAAACCTAGTAACAAATTCACATATGAATAACAAAAATAAACAAAATAATAATTGTAAAATTCTTAACCTTTCTAGGGTAGAGGTGGGGTTAAAAATAACGGCCTCAAGTTACATAAATGGTCGACGTTTCTGCCCAAGCCTGTAAAGACAAAATAGTAAATCAACCAATGGGGAAACAAAAAAATTCATTAACAATACTTAAACGAGTGTAGCAGTAGACATTTACCAAAAATATTATTAAAATCACTGTTAAATATCCTCAGTATATCAAATACATCCGATATCTTCGGAACCGTAGTAGAAAAATTTATACAGTGTTTAAAATATAAGTTCTGTCTTGTATGCAGTTTCCAGTCCAAAATTTTTTAAAGGCAACATCGCATGTAGAGGTCAAAATGTCTAAACTTAAAAAAATAACCTAAAAATTTATTTATACCGGGTTCTTTTCTTTCTTAGTTGCAATATTTAATTCTATGTGTACTTTGAAAATGAAAAATTAAACATTAGTGAGATATAGGCAAACCAGTTATACCACCACGTTATACTTGCACAAGTTGGTCAGAATTATTTGATTTTTGCATCCAGAACCAATTTCTTTATAAATGATTAACGCAAATCACCAACAAACAGTAATTTATTAACGCAAACAAACAACTAATAAAAACAAGGTTAGTAAATTAACATTTTATCAATGAACTTTAACAATATTTAATAGGTATTCATTGCTTTAATGACTCCATTGCTATTTCAAAATGTTTACTTTGCCTTTGAGACAATAAGTTGGGCGGTCTTGAAAGCAACGTAAAAATTTTGAATAAACTGTAGATTCATTTCATTACATGCAGTGCATATACGATATTTTAATTTGTCTAAGTTTTGAATAAGTACATCATTATAAAGGTTACCCCATAAAAATCATTAGGAGCTAAGTCTGCTGATCGGGGTGGCTACAAAATAGAACCAAATCTTCCAATCCAGCGTCGTTTAAAAGTGTCGTTTAAAAAAGTTTCTTATTATATTAGTCGAATGTGCTGGAGCACCATCTATTTGCCACCAGGGTTTACTAATGCTATTTCAATTAAGTTGGAATTAACTGTTAAATTTCCATCAATAAAAAATAGACCAAGAGAGTTATTTACGCATCATAACTAAACATTAACCTTTTTGGGGGTAATGTATTCGAGTTAAGTTTTGGATATGAAGATTGCATAGGATTAATAAAAGGACATTTGTGATCTTTTTATGGAAAAATTAAGAATTAGTACAAACCGGAAATTTTGAGAATTGACCTCCTCATTGATAATAAAAGTAGCTTCAACAGTAACATATTTATTTAACATTTCTATTTCTCATTCAACGAATTGAACATTGTTTCACAAAAGTTGGTACGCTTTATTTTATCTTCCTCGGTAAGTTGTTGATGATTTAAAATTTTAGGGGAGGGTTTAGGCTCAAATTTTTTTAGGTTCTGTATACGAGCATATTAAAATTTTAAATGTTTAACCACATCTAAAAGTGATCCTGTAAGCCGTTCCTCAACATAAATAGATGATATTTATTTTTCATTTTTTTTTGATTAGAATATGATTAGTTTCTGCTTCTTTTTCTAAGGACCAGTTATAACACAACCATCTCTTTAAATTTGTTAAAAAATATTGAAAATGGTTTTTGTACAAGGTATAAGCCTTTAGGTATTGACCAAACATGTCCCGTACGTTTCTCAAGCTACGATTTTGTTGGTACTACATAAATATTGTCACTTTTTCTTCATTATTATACCTGTTCATTATGTATTCCACTAGTAATTAATTAATATAAACTCAATAGCAAAAACAAGTTGGACATAAAATGATTGTAATACTGACCTTGCATACTTCTGATTTTTTAAAATTTTAATTTTTTTTTTTTATCAGGTTATGCACAATGCTTTGACATTTTTTCGTTTATAATACACATAGAACATAGAATGTAATTGAAAAAGAAAACCCGTATATTGGTATGTACACTATTAAACTTTTTAATATATACTCTATTTTTAATTGCCACTTATTAACTATCTGTGACTTAGTAATATTATTAAAGATTGGTTGACAATCTCATATCCTTGGCAACATCCCACCCAGACCAGTCATAGGTACAAATTTAAAATACAATAGTTAACTCACAATTTAAAACACAATGGTCTAATAATGAAGTAACAATATTGTTTTAGATATTAATCTTTATTAAACATGAGATAGTGGATGTCGCCATTCGGCCGACATTTTACTACAGAATTTTTACAATTATTATATTTTGATTAATTTTTTATTAACAGCATATATTCGACGGTTAATCTTAATAAATAAGTTAAAATTTTCTTCTATGTTTGTGTTAAAATTAATGCCGTTCTAGTATATAATTATAAATATCAATTACATTCAATAACAAGCGTGCAAAGTGAGTGCTACATTCTTTCTTTCTTAGTGCCTTGTCATATGACTAATATAACTTCCTATACAATCTAACATTGATTCAAATCAACACCGCAAAGTTTTTAGTTAATCTTAATCTACTTTAATTTGTATGTAATTTTTGTATAACGTGTTTTGACGTATGTTGTTTTTACCATTTCACATTTTAAATTCAAATTTTAATTCATTACTGTAATTGGACGGCACGATAATTTAACTTTTTTTATATTTTCATATTACACTAATTTTAGATTATCGTCCTTATAAAACAATAATGTTTTATACAGTGTCATATAGAATATTGCTACTAGTATTTTTTACTACATGTTCTCAATTGTTATAAAAGTTTTTTTTTAATTTTTACATATTTTTATTTTTTTACATGTGACTTTTTTATAATGTGCTATCATAAACTGTGTATTAATGAACAAACTTATACAAAATCAGTTAAATTGATAAAACATTTTTACCGTAAAGTAATTTGCAAGATAATTGCTTTAAGTTTTTGTAACAATTTGTCTTAACAATTAAGTTCTTGTACATTAACTTACCACAATTTGATTAAATCTTTTTATTAGCACACTTGTAAACATCATGAAGTTTCGTTTAGTTACCTTACAACTGAAGAATCCCGATTGTCACTACATTTTACTTAAGAATTTTTTCTTAAAATAGCATTAAATCTGTTAAACTTACATTAAAGTTAAATAAGTGTCCTAATAAAATATCTGAAATGTACTAAGTTGAAAGACTTTTTGATATCGTTTTACTGTATTTAAAAGTTAGAATTTGGATAGGTTAAGACGTTACTTTTATCAAACAGTTTCATTTAATGCTTTTGAACTAAACTTTTGATTACATCTCAATATGAAGTTATAAAAGTTAAGCAAACTCTACCGAAATTTTTGCATTATCGTTTCTTTATTGTAATAAGTAAGTTCAAAATATATATTTAGTGTTTGATCAAAAGATATCTAAATATTTTTCCTGGGCGAACGCAAAAGATTACAGCCGGACCTGTGTTTAGTATTAATAAATCGTGACTTGGTTCCATTACAATCAAAACGTATGGTATTAAACGATCTTTCACGAATCAACATGGACCTTTGCTATTAAGCAAATTGGATTTCAAATCCTGTTTGTACAATCTTTAGGAAACTAACGTGTAATTTTCAAAAACCTAATTTGACATTTTGATTCTATTCTTAGATGAATACCACCGGTTACTGATAGTTATTTTAGATCAGAAAAGGTTAAATGTGGAGCAAGAAAACAATTTACGTGGTTTTTTGAAAAGAATAAGGAACTACGTTGGTTAACTGAAACCAACTAATTATTCTTTGTGCTTAGATACTTATGTTTTTCAACGTTACAAGTAAATTACCAACAGAATTAAACAAAATATAAAAATGGTGGCAATTTTAAAACAGCAAAACTTTTAAATAGCGGTCACTAAAATTTGCTGCAAAACTGACCTGGTATATGGAGGTGGCTGTTATTGGGAGGAAAAAATTATTTCTAGTGTTGTTTATTAAAATCTTTTAAGTATGGAACATAATATTGTTAGCTATAGGGTACTATATATCTGCATTAAAAAAATAACCATAAATGCTGATGCAATATTAAATACTAGGACCAATTAATAATGAAGAAAGAGTACATATTAAATACATAATACATACATTTATATAATATGTGTACCTATTTTCTAATTGCATGTTATACCTATTATAATAATTAATTACATTCATATACGTATTATTAACTTCCATTTTTTTGAAATATTTTTGTATTGATGTTTGTTTGCATTTAAGTTTAGTTTGTAAAACAGAAAATTCACATTTGGATAAAATTTTAGAAGTACTTCTATTGTTAGCTTAATCTTATCATTAGAAAATAGAAAACTTTGCACATATCTTAGTTTTACACACTTCACCTATATCTTTAATGTTTGACGTAAAAACTCGGATTCTTCTGCGCCATTTTTATTGTTCGAATCATAGCCATTACTATAGTCTATATCTACTAATTATACTTAAATTAGCTTTCGGTCAAAATATCACATTTAATAGATGCATGTTTCAAGGTTTACACGTTGATTGCCATCTAGTAATACAGGAAAACTGAGTTAGGTGGACTTTGCCTTCTTTCATCAAAATATTCTTGCAGAACCTTTTCCAAGAACTGGCTGCAAAACTTTTAGCAACTGTAATAAGCGAAACGTTTCTTTTCAGGTTATTGATATCCCCAAACTAAAGCGCTGGTTAAATTAATATTTTTTTCCGTATCTTCAAAAGAATGTTTGGTATTTTTGGTAAATGTTAGCAGCCTTTTTGGATTGAAAAGTTTCTGTAGACCATCTTGAAAGTTTTGGATAATTTCGATATAGTGGCTGGCAATGGGATGTGGTGTTTGGGGTAGAAAACAATGTTCACATTTTCGAGAGTCACTTTGGGATGAGACGTGGCATTATCCAGAAATAATAGATTTTTTCTATTTTCTATTTTCATTTTTTTATCAAATTTTTTAGCCAGGAAGTCATAATCTCTACCGTCATCTGCTTTTTTTATTAGATACCCATTCTAAGAGCAATTGGTTAATATGAGAGCTTTAAAGCATCTTGGTGTTTACTTTTTTATGATTAACGGATATTCCTTGTTACCTTCTATATTTGTACAAAATAAAATTGTCAATCTTTGTTTTCCAGCTTTTTCACCACTACATTTATTGTTTTTTAAAGAGAACGTTTTGATTGGCATCGCAAGAAAAATAAGTCCGAACCTGTCAGCATTAAAATAATATTTTTGGGTAAATACTCCTTCAATAATATTACTAACAGCTTTGCTTTCAAGCACTCATAAATGTCTAGGTTAGCATCATAGCTGCCTCCCCGCAAATTGTTTTAAAGGTTATGATATGTCATTGAGAAAATTTTTTAAACCACCCGTTTGAAGCTTTAAAATCCGTCATTATTAAATTTTTCGCGACTTTCAATGCTTTCTTCTTTTACTAAAGGTCTAGATATAGGGAATATTTTTATTCCTCTTTACAAAACCAATTGTAAACTACTCGGTCAATTTTTAAATCTTCAGTTCTAGAAAATTTTCTTCTGCTCTGTATTGAACCTTCTTCTCAAATAGCTATTTTAAATCACACTCCTATTTTTAAAATATCGTTAACTTGTGTTTTTCCAACACTAACATTTTTTTTTAGCTTTCTAGTACTGGTACTAAAGTATTCACTTTCTACAATTATATACCCTCTTTAATAGACAAATCGTTTTTTAGCGACATTGTAATTCTTTTTCTGCAAGCCTGTATGTAACAGAAATAGCATCTAACTCAAAACTATGTACGCAAAATACAAGTTTTAGGGTGAGATTAATGAGCTTTTTAATTGCACTTTCTGTAATGACTGTCTATTGTGAATCCAACAAATTCTTAAACCTGTTCTAAATACCGGTAATTTCTAAACCTCACACAATGAAACAATTATATTATGCACAACTTGAACGCTGTTGTTGCTCCTAATGACTTTACTTAAAATGGCCGGAAATGGAAAGTAGAATTACATGTGTTTTTTCAAGAAAGTTTTGCTACAGTTTATTTGTAAGATAAAATAATAATTGGTTATTTGTTTGAAAACAGCGTCGGCTAACAACAATCACAAAAGTTGTGGAGGTTTTGCAGACACGATAAACGGTAGAAATGCTTTGAAACAGATTTAAATCGGGCGCCACCTACACTCCTTAGTCGGAAGTCCGTTATAGAAGGATAACAGGACTAGAATTAAACAAACGGATGACAAAAATAAACTAGAAAACATATTTTATAGAACTTATCTGACGTTACCACTTGTGTCTGTTTTCAAACATAAAATACAATATGCAATACACACTAGCATGGTTTATTGAAGGTTGTTGGTTGATGTTAAAAACGGCATCTCGGTGGTGTCAACGATAACTGTTACTGCATGCTCCAAAGGAACTGGTAGCCAAGCCTAGATAGTAACCGGTAGGGACATTGATACTGCGGGAGACCCAATTTTATAGTAATAATAAGAAGTTCCGCAAATATCTGAATATTTGCAGTCAAACAAGGGGCAGTAAGGTGATTTGAAAGATAAAAATAACTCAAAGCGGTTTTCCTACAAATTTATATTGCAACAAAGTAGATTGCTTTGCTCAAAAACAGTAGTCGTAGGATATTGATATAGCTATGAAAACTAAAACCTCACCATTTTACATAAACAAGTAGAAATAAGTAAAAATATCACGCAAACTTACAGACAAAATTTTCTAATAACCAAACATTTCTACATTTGCGCCATTGGCGTCGACAAAAATTAATAGATAAATTACCATCACAGTTTCAAGAATGCGAGCACCATTTTCTTAAATCGAAACACAAGTTCTTTGATGTAAATATAATCCAAATTCTAAAGTATTTATTAATTTAGATCCTAAATTCATCTACAAACGTGATTGCTGTTTTATTCAAGGGTTATGGTTTTCAATTTTGAACGCGATAACAATGTGTAATTATCCATAATGTTTTGTTTAACCGTATTCTCAACAACTTGATCGGGTTTTGTGGTGAAACAATACTCAATATATGATTAGTCACGTGTGGACGCAAGGTGTATTCCAAATGTTAAGGTTTTTTCTCTTGACCGGTACTAATGACATTCTGTCAGGTTTTGTCCGTCGTCCTGTCTGGTTTCAGTAAGCTCTAAAATCGACGGTAATATTTGTCATTGCCGTTCTCTAGACCATCTTAATTAAGTCATTCAAAGGAGCGCGTCATGACAAATTTTTCAATGAACTTAAAAGTAATAGAAACCGTGATTACCGAATTCGTTCTATTTGATTGCCAATGAATACAAATGTATGGAATGCGACGCGTGGGCAACATATTGCAATAAATTGTTAATGTGCTTAATAAACAAATTTTTATTTAGCATAATACTCTAAATTTCTTTTTAAATAAATCTTATAAATTTAATTTCAAACTTTTAACATTTTTTAATCTTAGGTTTGAGTATCGTTTTTAATTGAAATATTAACTTAGTTTAACACAAACTTATTTCATCCATAGCATATCTTTAAATACAAAAACACATATTATAAAACCCTATTTGAATTACTGCAAGTATCTTTAATCTACGGAATAATTTTATTTATATTTAACGCAAACATTAATTTATTAACAAATTTTATAAGACTAACTCATATTTGACGAAATTTTATTTAATTTCGCACACTTGCTTCCTCCGTCGGATGGCTGAATCGCTTTCTTTCCCTCAATTATTAACAATCTCAATTTCTTCATTCTTTCTATCCATTTCCTTTACTTATCATTTTAATTTATTCAAAATCAATTTTTATATTCACTTTCGGAAATTTACTTTAAGTTACTTTTACACGTTCATTTTGGAAATGGCTACGTCTTTAATTAATGTCAGTACCACTGATCTATTTTAATTATTATTTGTTCACTATTTCTTCTAACGTTTTAGCAGTTTAACATTTAACTTTGAATCCTCGCGCTTTTATTCTTATGTTTTAACAGTTCACCATCTTAACATTGTTAGTTTTTTGTTTTATTTTAGCGTCTACATGGTTCGACCTCTTAACATCGAATGTCCTTTTTCTCAATCATAATTCTTTCCCTCTGTCTTGATGTTGTCATTTTGTCCACAAAAATATTTACACACAAAATCATTGAGGTTATTTTCAGGTATAGCTGTTATCTTACTTTGCGGTGCCTGATTGTCGGTAATATTATATCCAATAATGTAATATTTTGTCTAATTCCAATCGGACGTGTTTCACATAAACAATTCTTTTATTTGGGCTGCCGATAATTTTATTTTAACGCTTTACAACTAACAAACAAATTTATTCACTACCTACTTAATTTAATTAAATGAAAAGTTTTCTACAAAAATGAAAAGAATGCTTTTTCTTAACTGAAATTAGATTGGTACCAGAAATTGTATTTTAATTCTTATTACGTTATCACATTAATTTGAATTAACACTTACTTATAAATTTTATTAATAAATTTTTGTTTTAAATTCTTTTATTTAAAAATAAACTTTTCCAGTGCAGTGTTGACAACCTAAAAGTAGTATCATCTAGTAAAATTCCAATATTCTTGGAGAGAAGAACCTGTTGCAGTGTCCTTAATTTTTTGTCAGAGAAGGAACTTTACAATAAGAGGTTAGTTTCAAAATTTGATAGATCAATACAAAACTATCCCAATAATTCTGACTTGATTTCAACAAATTAAGAAACTGTTTAACGTCACGTGTAGCATCTTTTAAAGAACTTATCAAAATTTTTTGTCTTTGATAAGAATAATCATTACATTTACAAAGCCATATGGAATTATTAATTGAGAACAGGTAAACGCATACTGATATCCTTTAATTTTGAAATTCCTAATTCACCATGAGAAAATGGTAAATTTGCTACATTCTATTGATAAACAACAAAATTAGTATTGGCTATCTTTTCCATGTTTTTCAATTTTAGTATCAAGACTCTTAAAAATTATCAACAAGTCAAATTGGTGGCCACCATGATACAATCGGAGCCAATTGTAATCTTTGTAATAGGTTGCCAAAAGACTAAGCTAAACATAAAGCACAGCCTTAGATAAGATCGTCTTTAATTGTAGAAAGCGTAGAATGTAAAGTAACATTGATACAAAAATTACAAAAACACTCTCCCTCATTTTGAATCTTCTTCAAGACTTCTGTCTGTAATTATTTTTCTCTACAAAACTAAAAACATTTTTAAAATTTACTTTTAAAAATAATTTTTAAAATACTGAATGGCTTCACATCTCGAACTTGTGTAGACAAATCTCACTTAACGTGGTCTTAAGTAAATTCCTCATTTCATCTGGGTATTTTGCTACAAAACGTCTTGGATTTAGAACCAATAATTTCTGTCTTTTCTTGTCAAACACATAAATTACCTTTCGTAGAAAATCTTTCCAATGGTCAAAGTGACCTTTCCAGTCAGGCAAAACTGCTTAAACCTAATTATCTTTACAGTTAGATCTTTAAGTGCTGAATATCGATCCATTTGGAAAACTATGGATGCTTGACTAGATTAAATATAAGCTTTTTACAAGAAGTTGTTGTAGGGCAAATTGCAGTTCAGTCAACCATGGATGCTTGTCCTTTAGCTTCTCTTGTGGAATCTTTACTCGTACGTTGATTAAAATGAATAACTACGATATTATTTGTCTATTTATGATAACATTAACATTACTACGGGAGACTGTTGCTGTCCTTCTTCTCTTCTTGATGTTCCGTTTTCTAACGGAGGTTGAGATCATCATGGCTTTGTTTACAGCGATTCTGAAATACCGATGTTATTCCGAACCATTCTCTAAGATTTCGAAGCCAAGACATTTTCCGTTTCCTTTGTTTCTCTTTCTTGTATTTTGCCCTCCATTATCAGTTATATCTGCACTTCTCACCTCTCATTATAAAACCTGCGTATTCTAGCTTTCCGTTTTATTATGCTTTATTACTTTCTTCGTCCCATTTTTTGTAGGACTACGGCATTTGTGATATGGTCCACCCATAAAATGCAAAGTATTTTTTATAACACCATCTGTCAAAGGTTTCTCTATTCTTTCTTGACTTTGTTCTTGTCTTACGGTCCAAGCCTCGGCTCCATATAATAGGTTGAGAAGACCTAGCAGCGTATATTCTTGTTCTAAGATTTAAGTTAAAGTTCTATTACAAAGGAAACCTTTGAGCTTTACAAAAGTATTTTTGGCTATTTTCTATCCTTGTTTTTATTTCTTTTGAGTGATTTACATCGTTAGTTACCCATGTTCCTTAAGTATTTATATGTGTCTACCTTTTTATTATTGTGTTATTAATGGTAATATTTGGATTAGCATTTGCTGTTCTAGTTACTACCATAAATTTAGTTTTGCTCAGGATTTATATTTAACCCGTACTCCCCTTGCATGTGTTGTTTTAACCCTTCCTTGAGTTCTTCTAGGGTTTCCTAAAAGGTATCTTCTACCTATATACATTAAATAATAAAAGCTGTGACATCACACAGCCTTGTTTTACTCCCCGGAAAATTTCAATGTCCTCTTATGTTTTATTGTCAATTCTAATCCTTGCTGTTTGGCCCCAATATACTACATATGATCTTGATGTTATTTTCATCCACACCTTTTGATTTTAAAATTTATTAGTTTTTCATGTTGGACTATGTCACCTTTCGAAGTCCACAAACAGGTATAGATCTCCTATATGTCCAAGACGCATCATCACATTTATGTCGAACAGCGCCTATCGTCCATAGCGTTTGAAGCCAAAACTGTAAGTTACTGATATCATAATCAAGTTTTCTCGATATTTTGTTGTGTATTACTCTCAGAAATATTTTTAAGGTGTGGCCTATTAATGTATAGTCCTGTATTCTAAGCACTTGTTTGCGTTCTTCTTCTTGGGAGTACTACAAATGTGTTGAGGTTGGGGCCATTCTTTGGTATCATGTCTGTTTGGTAGATGAAGTTAAATAGCTCAAGTAAGCACATCTATTGTCTCTCTCTTCTTCTATCAGTTATATTAGTTCCATTGGTGTTTCATCAGGCCTGACCGCCTTACCACTCTTTTACTTGTTTGGTCACAAGTACCTTCCTTTTAAGTATTTTAAATTATTTTATTATTAGTATCTCACTGTGGTGAATTAATTCTTTTATCGTTAAATGTGTTTTTATGTATTTTGTCCATGTTCTAAGTTTCTGTTCTACACTGTTACGGTATTCCTCTCTTTCGTCTTTTTGAATATATGATTGGTTTATTTTTCTTATTCCCGCCATATATCTTTACTTTCTTATGTAAATTGAAGTTGTCGTGTTTTTTTTCGCAGTCTTTTATTTCACATCTATGTGGGTCAACCATTTCTCTTGGCTTATTTTATTTTTCTTTTATATTCTTATTGATATTTTGATATCGAGTGGGGTCTGTGGTCTTATATTTTTTGTCTTTTCTTTCATTAGTTTAAGTATCTTCTTATTCATCCATCTCTTTAGCTTTCTTTGTTGTATATCCAACCGAGGACATCTTTTGTTCCTGTTTTGTGTTTCTACGTGTCTATGTTGCTACTCAATCCGTTTTAGAATCACGAACCGACTACTTGATCGTAAATCGATAAACCTGATAAGTTAAAATTGTGCATATTCTAAGTCATTATTTTTTTTAAGCAATACGTAACTGAACGAAGTACATTGA